>JABUQX010071216.1:7500-50000 GCA_015478945.1 Trachelipus rathkii
GGAAACTTAGTTAGACCTCTTGCCAGTGTCTATATTTGGCCAACTTGCATACAAATGAACTTCATTACTCGGCATTTATTTTGCAAGCTACTGTCCGCTATCTGGACCTTATCTATCTGATGCAGGAGCCATATGTAGATTTGTTCGACCATGTCGCGTCAATAAGTTTGGGCAACATGTCATGAAAACAGTTTTCTCAGAATAGTTTCAGTTGAGCCCATTAGATTTATTACTGATTCTACACTCATTCAGGATGACAAATGGTATTGGAGTACTTGACCAAAATACACATCCATGTCATATTTGTACAAAGGCTCGCTCTCCGAAGATAGAGAGAGAAATATCTCCAAAATTAGGAAACACAAGTCCAGGAAAGCTCTCCATATGCCAGATGGGTTGACTTACAGCTAATAGATTTTAAGATTTACACGTAGCTAACCCAAACCTCCATTTCAGCAAAACATTAAAGATTTTGGCAGCCTTCATCGTCTGACCAATGTATGCAACCTAGCCCTGTGATTCAAGGATCAAGCCGTAATCGCTATAAGCTCTATGGAGTTCACAAACTTTGTGACCATAAAGAGTACTGGATATACCTCTTCGTAGTGTGACGACATCGCAAAAGTGACACAATGTATTCCTTAATGACAATGGCATACCTTTGCTCTCCACCATACCTAACATCCATACTCATCTCTCTCCTGTCCACAGAATAGATATAGAATAGATATAGAGATGAGTAGACTATGAGCATGTTGTCATGGTGAGCAAAGTATCCATTGTCTTTGATACATTTGTGTACAATTTGCGATTTGCCTCAGAAATGTAAGTGCAACTCTTTATGGTTTCCCACAAGTTTTGAACTCCATATAAGCTTTTGGCATTACCGCTTGATCCTTGAACCAGCTAAGGTGCATAAACTTTCACGAATGAAGGTTTGCCAACACGCACTCATTTCTTAACCTGTCAGCTCGCACTGCTTGCCAGCACCGGAGCCCAAACCTGGACGAGTTGTCAACTCTGCTCTCTTACTCCAACTCCCTCTCCAACTCTCAGTCTCACAATATACCGATCCTTTTCCTATACTCTCATGTGTTGATTGCCAGATGGTTCTTACGGAAGGGGTTATCTGATGCAGATACAGTGGTGTAGAGTTTCCCTCGACTACCCTTAACAGGGCTATTGAAAATACCATCATATTTCTGGATTAGCTGATAGTCCTTAAGCCTATCTGGCCATAAGTGAACATATATGAAGAGGACCAGCTCTCAATCCTGGATTTGTGTTTTCTAATTTTGGAGATATTTTCCCACTCAGAAACACCTTTATGCAAACAAAAAATATATATATTCTAAAAGGTCTAATTAGCTTGCGTCAGCGACGGCCAAACATTATATCATCACCCACGACTGCGCATCGTATCGTCCACGAGACGTCGACAATCAACAGGCTTGCTCATCACTGTTGGCGCTCAAAACCCTAAACTCTGATACCTATTCACATGGAGTCCAGACTCATGACTCCCTACGTTTGGTCGTCAACCTCTTAGACCGACACCCTGATCATGCCCTCCAATATCATCCAAATCTTTTTTTGGTCCCCTGCTAGTCTACGCCGTTCGGCAGTCCCCTTAGGCCTTTTTTCTGGCCCTCCTAGATTTAGGTTTTCTTCATCTCAACATAATGCCCGGGTGGAACCCCTTTTCCGTGGAGGGGGACCTTAGAGGAACTTATATCTTCACGAGGGATCTTTATTGACTTATCATCGACATCAAATTGTCGCCTAACAAAAGGGCTCCTCCCGCAAAACAATAACGCACGATGTACCAAGAGGTAGCTTAGCCTGAAGTTTCTATGTACGCATAGTCGGTATGCGTGAAGCAAAACGTGGCTACCACGCCAATTATACAGGCATTACTCTTCACGTGCTGTAATTTCGCTCGAGCGTGCCGCCGATAGGCTAACTTCTTCTGCCAACAACAATCTCCTCAGATATGCCACAAACTATTTCCTCGGAGCTAGTTGTCCTAGAGAATATTGAATCTCGTGATATCCTCTCACCAACTATTCGCTATAGAAATCACGGAAAGTACAATTGCGACTGAGATTTATTAAGGGAAGTTAGCAAATGGTTCGGCAAGTGGAGCTTTAGGCCATAGAACCTCGATCTAAGACTCGGAAAACGAGCTTACTATCGTCGTTACCACACATATCTAAAATCCCTCTCGATCCTTTAAAGCTCACTCTTTAGCCCGCATGGATAACAGAGTAACTTGCAAACCAATCTGGTGTTGTTAGAATGATCTTCTATATCTCGGAATCCAGAAGGGCTGAAGTCAGGAGACCCCCGGGAGCCTAAGTAATAATCGATTCCTTTCGAATATATTATATAGTAATACATATATATATTATAGATTTACTGGTATGCTATATATTCTTCACATTCACTAGTATATACTTACTAGCTAGTTCATTATAGGTTATGTAATACAGTAATAATGGGTTAGTCTATAGCTATTACAAATAACATATACTATCTCACGTCAATAAAAGTTTATAGCGCCATTAGCTAAAATGTTTCATAACCTTATATGTATTAAATCTATCTTCATTTTAAAGCTGCGTATACATTTAGCCTTGAAACACCCTCGAACGGGCCTCGAAATAGCATATAACTCGACTGTTACTAACTTCGTTATTTCTGTCCTGTGAGCTGTAATAAGTCTGATTACGAGAGAGATGATATGAACTGAACTATACAACACGTTCTGGCTTGTTTGCATACTATAATAGCAATATGTGACTATTAAATAGCTTGCATGTCTGCGCGATTCTAAGAGTTAATATTAGTAGCCATAACCTATCACATAATGATATAAATGGCGTAGATATCATTTGTGGTAGAGGAGGAAAACCAGGCGCTGGAGTCTGTAGTGTGTTGGACGCCGCGGGTAGTGTTCCGGATTGCGAGCGGAATACCCATGCTACGTGAATACGGGTAGATGGCTAAGAGGCGGAACCCGCTGAGGAAGAGGGGCGCGGGCAAGAAAGAGACTCGCGTGGTTCTTGACTTAAGGATTGACAACACTGGCCACCTTAATCATTCAAATGGCGAGCATCCAAACACCAATTTCAATTGAAATTGGGTAGAAACGCACCCCAGCCTATAAGGGTTCTCATAAGACGTCCTTCTATTTTTGCTTTCCGGCATCTATTAATACATATCTACTACCAAAGTGGTCAAAACTAGGATTATCAATCACTTTATCACATAAGACAGGTTATATATACAGAATAGTTACATATTCTAAGCTTTAGGTGAGAAACACTTTTTATATAAAACTAGGATACTGAAAATTTAATTAATAAAGAACAACGTGAATACTTGAATTAGAATACAAATAACATAGTGACATAATTTTAATAAAGAATAAAATTATAGTAATTATAATATTTAATATAATATAATTTTAGTTTATAAAAATAATATGGAAAATTTATTTCGAGAAAAGCTCTCATTAGGATATAGTGCGAAGAATTTAATGAGTGCACAATATAAATATGAACGTCAGATAGATAATAATCACATTAAAATAAACAATACACTCAACTGACATCCATATAATAATAATAAATAAATACTTATTGTTGTTGACTTAATTAAAAATAAATAATAATAATAAATAATAATAAACCGCCATACAGTCGCTTAGACCAATGCGAACACCTGCCGCCAGGAATAAATTAATTAAATCACTTTCTGTACTTTCCCCCGGTGTTTATTTTAAATCACACGTTAGACCTTTTATCAGCTTCAACCGGAAATTGGTATTGAAGCGGTTACTTACACAACGTGGCCGTAAAGGCGTGCATTTATTTTTATTTTCTATAGCAGTAAACTTTATAACAGCATTTCTTTCGGTTTGGGAGGACCCCCTTTAATATCAAAAACCTAGAGAATACATTTGAAATACGAGCCAGTAATTAGTAAATTTAATTCATACCAAAATAGAACAATAAAAATCAATGCACATTTCCATCTAACGATAGCCTCTTAAAGTCATTCCGGATTGATATAGAGAAGTACCAACCGCCCCGGTGGATTTGCTGATTACTACTCATAGATCTTCAAATAGAATGTATCAGTTACGTAAGGAATTAATAAATTAATATTTAATTATTATTATATATATAAAATGTAGAATTTATATATATTATATTATTAATATATTAATAATAATTAAATAGTATAGTATATATAATAAGTTAGTAGTATATACACAAAATCGTTGCACACCTTCATATTAGCATACAGCCCCTTATTCTACAATGGATGGGGCGACAATTGCTCTAAGGTAATTTTGCTAGGTCAAGGGCCATTTCCAGTACCCTGCGTCACACTTGACTCATGCACATCCCGAAACGCCTCACAAAGTTGATCTGTACTTTGGTTAGTCCACACTCGGGTCCAGACGCGTACCTTATCTCTACAGCATATAATCTCATTATGTAGTCTTTATTCTTAATAAAGGGGTGCTAAAACAATTGGTTAATAATGACAATATTCAAATTACTTGAGTTACATAAATATCATAACATAGCATATCTTTCATATTAACTTATCATTTTTTAAAACCTTATAACATATATTTTAATATATATAATAGTAATTATAGAGATAATAATATATATATTTATTATCTCATATATCAAAAACTTAATTTATATTAAATATAAACATATATATAATAATAATAATAAATATAATATATAATAAAATATAAATATAAAATAAATACATTAAGTAACACAAATCAAAGAAATTTCTGGAAGCAATACACCCAAAATATAAAGGCCCTAGATAGACTCTGCTGAGTTATCAAAAAATATATTTACAAACTGGAAACAATGAAAACACAATCACTATTAAAGAAATGTTTTAAAAGACTTACGGTTATACAAATGCACATAGTTTTTTTTATAAAATTGATATAATATAAATATATATTTATAAAACTTCATAAATATTAATAATTAATAATATATAATATATAATATATAAAAAAATATAACTATATATAATATATACCATAAATATATAAATATATAATAGTATATATATATATATATTAAATATATATAATATTAAATATAAATTTATATATAAAATATAGTATGTGGGTTTTATTTTAATTTTTAATTTCAATATTTAAGATAAGTAAATCACTTTAAATATTAACAAAAACAAAATATAATTAAGCAAAACTTATAAAAAAAAAAATTTAAAAAAATCAGAAAAATATCGAAAGGAAAATAATAAATATAAATTTAATCAAAAAAAAATCACTGATATTTATAAAAAAATACAAGTTTAAATAAAAAATCTATATTAAGACTTTTTTTAATTTGAATTATTTTCGTCCAATAACACAAAAAAATATTTTTCATATATAACAAAATTAATAGTAAAATTATACAAAAAAACAAAAAATATACGTGTAGTATTATTAAATATTATTATATTTAATTATATTATTATTATTATTATTAATTATTATTATAATTATATATATATCTAATTATAATATAAATTATTATATATTATATATATATTAATGTTATTTATGAATGAGAGCTATACAATGTCAAGCATCGACATGATATGAGTTACCGCTTTGAAGTTGAAGGATGCGACATATGCTAGTATAATGATCTAGAATGATGAAAGATATTGCTTCAAATTTAGTGAGATGGCGTGAAGACATCACTATTTTCATTCCTTCAGATTAAGTAATGTTGAAGAAAAAAAGAAGATTAAAAATTTGGCCAAATAAAATTGCATAATATATAACGTATTCAACTGACTCATTCCATATTATAGGCTTCGCGTTTCAGCAGATAATTCTCTCATTGTAAGGTTAAAAAAAGTGCTCAAAAGATTTCAATTGCACTTTCCCCCATTCAATTCGTTCTATTATTTACTCCACATTTTCCCTCTCGCGGCTTTGAGAGAGTTAAGAGATACCAAATGTCAATCCAGGAGACCATAAATGTGCGGCTGTTTATCTCTTGCATCGCATGTCGCGCCAAATCTCGATGACGGGCACCCTAAATTGTATTGCGAAGTAATAGACGAACGCGGGAAAGCGAGATTTGTAGATGTGTAGCTATAATTTTACAAATTTGGCTTATAATTTAACAAAGTGGAGATAATTCTATTAACGGTAATACTCGTGATAAACACAAAATGTGATAAAGTTAAACAAACATATTGGAAAGGAATTTTTAACTAGTTTTTTTATTGGCCTCTGCATTCATATCATCGTATCTTGGCCTTTGTGATGTCACAAATATGTCCCTATACAGTTAGGACAGTGAGACAAGGTATATTTTAAATTTAATTTTTTTAAAGTCTCTAATGACGGTCATTAATCGTCAGATTTTGCTTCGTTTATACACAAGCTAAATTTAGTATTCGTATTTCTTGTTATTTTTTCTAATCAAATCTCATTTAACTTATTGGATTATGATAATAAATAATATAATATATATACTAAATACATATTACTATATATTTATATATATAATATATAGTATATAATATATATATAAGATCCAATTAGAGGCTATATATTAATATAATAGACTCTAGAGCCCACTCATATAATGTGATATATCAATGTATATAGGGCCAAATGGTTCTTCTCACGATATGATAAGTATGTAATTTCGTTCATAAAATAGTCCAAGCATAAGTAAATATGTATACGTATATGCTAATTTTAAAGAACTATACTGATATTGATTATATATATATAATATAGGCGCTCGTATATAATATATATATAGTATAGTAGTGAACGCGTACGGTTATTTGCGAGTATTTAGTCACATATAGTAGATTACTATAGCTATATATATATTAGTGGGTGGATAATATCACTAGTATGTAGTGGACGTAATAATAAAATAGTATGAGTATAAAAATGGCACGGAAGTATAATAATACATAGATATGATGTATCATTGATTCCTGTATACGTATACCTAATAATAGAAATATAATTAAAATATAGCTTGCTGAATGTAGATCCGCAACGTAGGGATATGGATGTACACTATAGTACCTCGGAAGTAAGATAATATACTCTAGCTAATGATGATAAGATATAGTGATATTATAAATTAGTTAGCTAGAGATCAGTATAAGTGGCACCGTCAGTTAATACGATGATAATAGTATTATAGATAGAAGTATTAGTGGAATAATATAAATATAAATTTAACGCTATTGATATCCAATATACTGTCTAAGGTGATTCAAATAGCTCAGGTTGGATATGTAGTGATAAAAAATAAAATAAAGGATATTTTGTTATAGTAGTAAATAGAATATATATATACTTAGCGATACGTAATTTTAAAGAAAAAGAATTATATAGATATATATACCAAAATAACGGATCATAATATAATTAGGGTAATGTAAGTATTGATAAGGAAATGATAAGATTATCATATATAAGCTCATAAGGTACGGCTGAGGAGTATTCAGTATAGATATATAGGGTCAATAATTACAAACGGTACATAATATAATAAGTTATTAACAAAATATATAAATAGGTATTATATAATATAATTAAGTAGACCAAAATAGGATGTTTCTACTGTGTGAATTATAAGATTTATATATTATATCCCCGCAAGGGGTCCTTCTGTACATATAAGGACATATATATATAGTATAGTATCATAAGTATAATGATCAGTAGATTTATATAGTTTGTTTTTATGGTTAAATTTTTATTATATTTATATAGAATGAATAGGAGTATAATACTTATATATGATAAGGATTGTAGACTTGAGGCTAATAAAAGTATCACACATATATATTAGATAAAATATATATATGAGTATCACGTAATAAATATAAAAATAGTACTCATAAAATAAATAAATATGAAATATATAAGTTAATATATTAGTATAGGTATTATAAATAATATAATATATATATAATATATAGATACAATAAATCTCATATCATCCCACATACTTGATATAGGATTAAGATATAAATTATAATTGAATAGGTAACAAACTATATAACATTACTTGATATCGATTATCCTCATATACTATCAACTATCAATTATTAATATAAATATATAAATAATACTGATATTTAGCTAAACCCTAATATAATATAATAACTTATATTATATCTAGGTTAAGCTATGCTATTATACGTAAAGCTCATTAGGACACAACTTTGAGTCGACCACTTCTTACCTATCTATCATTATAAAAGAAATGAAATAGAGATATATTACGGCACTCTAGAATGGCGGATTGACATAAAAGGACTCTAATCAGTCTATCAATAACCGACAACAAGAACAAACGAAGGTTTGCTACTGTGTTATGTCTTCACTTTGATTATTATGTTGTGAATACGCGGCCGCCGCAAACGACGTCGCGCCTATCCGAGAATACCCAAATGCCACAGTGACGTACATCCGCATATAATAACCATCCATTTCAACTAATTAAATTATTACTTATAATTAAAATTCATCTATTACTATCGAATGAAATTTAAAGTGATCTCGAAAGTGATCATAAAATTTCGAAGCAGGTCCGTCTGCTCGCTTCTGGACGCACTCCGCCACTACGCGAACCCATCTCCGAGCTCGTCGCTCCGAAACTCCAGGCTCCGGGCCGCCGGCGTGCGGAATTCGGTAATTAAGGTTGTCAAGACATGCAGTCCGTCAGTTGTATGACTTGTTTGTAATTGTATTATCCACATTGTATTATTCTATTTCTCCATTTATTATGTGATTCCATAACTTATTGTATAAATATTTGAGCTTAAATTCAATGTAGGAAAAATAGAGTTCTCAAGATATGAGATTCATATTAAACTCATGTTTGACTTATACCTCTGAAATAGGTGTGATCAATTATTATATTATTTATGAATTATATATTTAATTGATATTTTTTTTTGTGTTATGTTATTATTCACATTATTATTGTTATTTTTTTCACCGCGTGTTACTTCTTGTTCCGCATTTTCCAGAATTTACTGAACGCTTCGAATATTTATATTCATGACGAAATGGGGTTTAGGATAAAATTAGTAAACCTCAGTGGCAAGCGGTAATTAATCAAACAATGTTTGGTGGCCTAATATATAGTGTAGGTCGCAAAACCCAGGAGTCGTGCAAAGAAAGTTCGATATTATGATATGGTTATTAAAGACACATATCGTTATAAAGTCTGGTAGTCATAGGAAATCCTCCCAGAAGGTGAAGCATATCCACTCTAAAACATTAGAACATTATTACTTTATTAAATGTATATAAAAGACGAAACTTTTAGATATACAACCTTTTTAGGCTTTGTATATCATTAAGGTGTAATTACAGGTGTGTGTACAAGGCATTAGAAAAGGTAGATAAAAAGAAAAGGAGTAATGAGTGTAGTACATAAATCTGGACAAAATATTGTACGTGATAGAGATGATGAAATATAACTCGTATACAATCCTTCTTGACGGATAGCCCTATACTAAGAATAATCGCCTCAGTCGAGATCGTGAAAATATGAACTAATAGTGAGGCCCCTAGGACGGTGGTACTCACCCTCACAGGAATCTGAAATATGTTGAACACCTATTGAAACAACGTGAACTGAATATTATAACAGAAACCTTATGTTATCAGATATAGTAGTTCCAATATAGATTAATCCGGCAGGTGTAAAATGAAGACCGATTTGACAATAATTCCCATTCGGGAACCAGCCCCTACCATATTATCTTAGAGAATGTATCCGACTCAAATACCAGATATGATTGTGAACCCGGTCGGTCTAATACAACTCTATCTGAGGATGATATCAGATTTAGATAATAGTATGCAACTGGTGAAAGGACCTAAGAACTTGTAGGGTGCCCCCCGAGGCCGCTGGGTAATCTCTCCCCTTATATATGAAATCTGGCAAAACATATGACAACTTAGACAACAAAGCGTAAACGTTGATCCCATATACAGCGCTTTTAGGTTGTTATCTTAGATGGGTATCCGGGGTTGAAAATGACGATCTCTGACCAACCCTATCAAGGAGGACCAGCACCCCACCAAAATCTGAAATTATATGAACACAGCAATGATGAACTCGTGTACAACCTTGCGTGAGGGAGAAGCATGGATGTAGTCTTAGATGAACCGGTGTAAACGGAATGCACCTCGTGTTGCCCCGACTGCGGTATCACCCAAATATTTACTGAATTTCCTAACTCCTTGATACATAGAGCACAACGAAAACCCTGAATATACATGGGAACCTTGTTTATAAGGCTATGTATAACTTATAGATGTATGTCACGAGAGGTTAAAATGAACCGATGGCCAGATTCGCGGGACCGGCCCCAAGAAAATCTTTGAGATAAAATGATTCTAGAGATCTCGTGAAAACTTCGGCTATGTAACAACCTACTCCATTATACAGGTTACTTCATCATTTCGTATCATGATGAGGTCTTAAATTTACGCCAGTTACACAGACCTAAAGGTCGGGGTACTCCGGGAGCCCACAAACTTAAAAATATAATAAAATTCTTATTATGCTTTTTATGTTTATAACTTTCAAATTTTTACTAGCGTTGTTTACACTAGATGCTCGAAGCTCAGTAAATATCAGTAATAATATACAAATCGAGTTTTCCACTCAACCAAACTACTCACTCTCCGGAATGAACCAGTATTTAGGATGGCTGATCGACGGCATTGATCACTAATTGATCTGATCTGATAGGAACACTATTGTATTAAGGTCAAATATAATTAATTTTACTAAAATTCGATCATGGTTTACATACCTAAATCAGAGTAAATCAGTTATAATTCAAAACCACTCATTTCACCCTCCCTCCTGACCCAGTGGGTGAGTGCAATTACTATTGATCTATTGATCGGGTAAATTGACGTAATTGAGGAAAAAAGAAAATTTTTTTCTATGGAAGGGATTTGTGATTTTTAAAGGTCAAATGTTTCTTAGACTAAAAAAATTGTCCATGTTTTACATACTCCCCAATCAGTAAAATCAGATAAATCAAACCCTCATCCACCTTCAACTAGATCAAGTTGTGAATCTAGGATAACTATTGATCATAATTGAGGTTCTTATGGATAAGGCTCATATATTTTTTTGCTAAGAAATATAGTCATGTTTTACACTCACCCTAACTCTCTCATAAATCGGTAAGTATCATCCCAGACCAACCTACCTCCAGTGAGCAATTATGATCTATTATTCTATTGATCTATTGATAGAATATAAGTAATTAGCCAGACAGCCAGCCGAAAATCCGAAATCAAAAATATAGGTATTAATTTAAATCTGGTATTATACATATTTACATTTGAATCTTATATAGAATATAGTAACAATATTGACTAAAATTGTTACGTTTATCATACCTTAAAAGCCAGTAAGTCCACTCTTAAATTCAATACCACCTATCAACCTCCCTCCTTGTAGCCGCTCAGTGGCTAACTAATTTGATATCTAATTGATCTCTCAATGTGATTCTATTGCCCATGTAAAGCGTCAAAAATGTCACTCTAGTAAAAATGTCATGTTTTACACACACCCCGAAATCAGTAAATCAGTAAATACAAGCCACCCCCCACTCGCTGACCAATCCATGATTCATAATTTGAGATACTATTGACTTAAAATTGGATCTTATGTGATGCTATTGTTGACTTCTATTGATTTATAGTACAAATTTTTACTAAAATTGTAACGCTTTTTAGCATACCCAATAAGCAGTAGGGCCATCTACTCATCAAACACATAATCTCAACACATCCGGACTCCATCGCAACCTCTCGCGGCGTTCGATACTATCCTGAATCTATTGATACTATACTGATTTTCAAGTCACCTGATTTAATACGAATGTTCAAATTTATGCGATAAACATAAACAATAAAAATCAGAAGTTCTTTCACTACAAAAGAACACATCTATACAAAAACTAATTAATATTTTATCGGCTGACCTCAACCAAATAAGCCGGCGTAAAAAAGAATTTTCACACCTCCAATAAACTACCCGAATAAGGCAATAGTGAATGCCATGTAACTATGTAACAATATATAATGTACTCAAAGGACAAATCCATATCTACACCTTAAACACGAAATAAACTGTTTACATTAACAAAGCCTCTATTCACTCAGTGGTTCTTTTATATATCAGAGTTAAGTAAGTTAACTAAACATAAACAATGCCTTATCAAAACGTAAGCTTTTATTTCTACCACTTTAGTCTCTAAACGATATCTCTAATCATAACGAGATCCTCGTTGTAGTTACGACTCAGTGACATTAAGTAATAATTTAACTAAATTAATTTATCACAAACAGGATGGTTACATTATCATTACGTATTCATAACGGGAATATTAATATTCTTAATAAGAGCGAATAATAAGGTTTTAGTCCAATCAATCAATTAAGCTTTAATATAGAATCTTTTAAAATAAAAGATTGTAACAATTGAAATAACTAGACAAAATAATATTTACAAAGACAAACCTCCATCACTACCATATACTTAAAGACAACGAGATACTAAAACTGTTAACAGTTTAACAATAATTATCCACACTTAACACCAGTATAAAGTAAACTAACAATCCGGCTATCAAAACCGTAAGCCAACTCCCTTACATTTTTCAAGACATATCAATTCTCCGTGGAGAATGATTAATATTACAGCAAACACAACTAATTAATTCTAGCAGAAAAAGTGTACATAACGGCTTGCTACCGATATTATAAAGTTTACGAACGAATCAAAACAAATATTATATGAACTAATTTATTAATTTACAAAACAAAATCGAGAGGCGTGGATTTTCAACATATTATATAAGCTGAACGATTAAGCATATCATATTGAATAGGTGAAAATCCCAAAATGATGGCGTACACGACTAAAACCATCCCTTCTACACTGAAATACTGTAACACTAAACTAAACTCGTGTAAAACGAAATCTCACCCAAAACATTAAATCGATCGGTAATAGTAAACTAACTTAATTAACAATAACAAAGAACGTATTCCTATATACAGCTACTTTATTATCAAATAAATCATATTTCATCCTTAACATTCATAACGTAATAATCTCTACTGAATTCCGACACCACGGCTAACTTTGGTATACAATGTTGTAATAACCATACCTAACCCAACAGGCATAAAATACCAATACGAGTGAAGATGCGAATATTATAAAAAGTGCTAAAGTTTTTAGGTCTTATCCTGTTTTAAGCTCCGCTACCTTTCAGAAGAATACCAACTACTTAACAGTGAAAAAAAATGATTGCTTTAACCATCTGCATAAAGTTGATGCAATAAACTTATGTCTTATAATTATGAATCCACAATCTAGGCAGGAACCAAAATATACTAAGCAATCGTAAAACCGTCGTCATTCCGTACGATTTAATAGTAAGATGGACATCGTTCAGTTGAGAGAATAACGAAACTACCTACATGAAAGAATATCAAAAAAAACAACTGAACCGCGTAAAGCACAAGATGCGGGGAGATGCTCATCGGTATCATATACACTCACTATGAGCCCCAAAGACTAATCCTACTGAAGAGAAAAATAGCCTATAATACACAAATCAACCTTAAAGTTGAAATGCGCGGTGAAGACTATGCTTATTCGTTCAGACCCTCAATTCAGAAGATATATGTGATAATTAACAAAGACATACCGAACACGTACGACCTATATGACCACACCAATCATTCCAGTTCAAAACCGGGTATGACACCTGATATCTTCGTTCGACAACAACAAACACTACAACAATTAACATATGTTAAACTTAAAGATAAGTTCTTATATATTAGCATAACTAACCTTAACGTAATATAATAATTAGCCTATATAATAAGCACTTAATTAACATTGTTTGTACAGATATATTAAAGCTAATTAAACATAGTCAATTATTCAAACAACTCCAGAAATAAAAATTAAATAGCCACCAACAGACTAGATATCTATATAACATTACAATACTTACGTACTGAAAATAAACTGTTATAAACGTATATATAAATACAATAAGCCACACATTTAAATACACCGTTGTTAAAATAGATAATTATGAACATTGCATAAGAACAAGATATAAAACGTATTAACCGTATATAACTATTACTTTTACCTAAAACTCTATCTAACTATTATTAAACAGGGTTAAAATTGATTATCATTGAACACTATGTAATTATAATATTATTTTATAACCTAATATAGCATAGTAAATGTAAGTTAATATTGAGAATATTAATCTGACTTGTTAGGTAAGATAAACTCATACAGCAAAGCAGCTGAAATAATGTATAACATAATCAATTATTAAATCAAATCATCTTGTATTTGCATCTTAAATTTATGGAAAAGGAAAAATAAAAATAATTCGAACAATTATTAATTCAATAGTTTAAGTGTTACAAGTTATTTGACATAATACATCCCGGAGTCTGTTCTTCGCAACAAATTAATAAAGGCTGAGAACCCATTTAAACATAACCATGTGTAATTGACTAAGAGGAATAAAATGATATTAGAAGGTCGTACACAACGACATAACAACACTTATTTTGGAACAATTTCACTCATAGCACCCTATAGACGGAACGCCATGCCGTAATTAATACTCATCTTAAACTATAATAATACAACATCATAAGTCATATACATATATAACAGACAATAAAAAGTAACTTAAATCATACGATCGTGTTCAATACGTTATAACTACTATAGTTAATCACTTTTTTATTCAATTGCAAATATCTGCTAATATACATATTACTAAATTTTGACTAATTTTACATTATACATTACGGGAATTATTAATCAAAGTTGCATAAATCTTCTAATCAAAATTCATAGTACTGACAAAGAATATAATAGCTGATACGTAACATTTATTTACATCAACTTCTGATTAACAATTTAAACAAATAAAAATTCATCAATAACCTTTCAGTCTAGAAATATCATTTTCCCCAAAAGCCCTCACACACCACCGATCCAAAACAAATCACAATATCAATATCAAAAAATAACAAAATTTTATCCATAATACATAACATAAAAAATATAGTTCTTATGAGCTAAATACATATATTAAAATTGTTGTTAAAACGTTAATAATTAAAATTATACTGATTTTTAAAGCAGTATAATAACTAAGTAATGTTCAGATAATTAAATCAACTTAACCTCATCCATCCGTTACAGTCCCTCATTACCTCGTCACCAACCCTAATTTAGTGATCTATTGAAGCTTATGATTAAGTCATGAATTATCAAGTATTCATTTGGACGTAAACATAACATAAAAATATGTTCTTAATATACTAACCTACCTACGAATATATGCCTAACCAACAAAGTTTTAGCACCAAATAAAGCATTATAACAAATCATAACCGCGATAGGAATAAATATAATGTACAAATAGCAAATCTAACTAACATACCTCGTCAGTTAATTGAATAATCCAAGCTAAATTCCTGAAATAAATTCCCTACTGTCAAAAGGTAAAGTAGCTTAACAGGTCATACAAATTACTCGATTATGTTATCCTAACTTTTCTGGAAGCATTATTAGCAAACAGGTTAAAAAAGTCCGTAATATACTAATCAAAGATCAACCTTAAACAAAGTATGACTAAATTCTATCAAAAAGATGCCCACCATCTTTGAACTATAGAATATGGACTACATATCTTCATCAAAGTGTCAAACTCGTTCGAAGTATTAACATCAAATTTGCCTATGAATTAAACGTAGACATTAGCAAAGGTCTAGGGGCAAATTACTAAACATTATTCAACAAAAATCTTAACCTATGGCTACACGTTGTGAAAAACACATCATTCTACTAGTTTAAACACGTAATACTCTTACAGAAAACCTCCAGTCATTTCTCAACAAATTAATACAGTATAATTATCCACAATTTGTCATAGTAATATGTTATATCATAACTGATATTCTAACTTACAGAATATAAACAGAATTTTCATTCAACCAAAGATAATACTTAATAGCAACAAAACTATTATCTTCAGAGAGATAAACCTCAGGGGTGAATGCGCTAACCCTTTGTTATAGTGAGTTGTTGAATCCATAAGTCGAGGGAGGGGATTTCACCCACAAAACGGGATGTTTAGCGGCTTTAAGGCCTCAGCCGGTCTGAAGGCATCATTTACCCCTGCCATTCGGAGCGAATTGGTAAGCTCCGCTTTACAACCCCTTCGGGTAGGATCCACCCCCTGTCAGGAGTTACACTCCATCCTTTTACACCAAGTGGCGTCAATCTCACCCACTGAGGTTTTACTCTCGGGAAGTAGGTAATGTGATTTCTTTAACTTGTACTCTTGGTTTAAATGATGAAATAACTGTTTACATTCGTATAGATTAGTAACGTTTGGCTTAAATATTACTGTATGACAATGTAGAAGAAATAACCTGATTTGTTAGAGATAAATGATAGAATTTTAAGTAAAAGATTATTACTGTGTGTTAAACTGATACGATGTATGGATTGTTAACGAAACGTGAGCCATAGGTTAACGCTCTTTGGAACAGACTTAAATAACTGTTTTATAGTGTGGTTGCCTCATAGCCCACTTTGGCTTCTGAAATGTCGTAGGTTCATAAACTAACAAATACCGCTCACAATGATGTTTATACTGCGAAAGTCCAGTGACACTGATGAACATAAAAGATAGTGTCAAATTCCATACTAGTTCAAGATGGTGGGCATCGTTTCGAAATAGAACAATATGGTCACGATCCTATGTTAATGAGGATTTTTGTTGTTCAACAGAATAATACGGCTAATCTCTTGGTATAGACTAATTGGTGATAGCTCGAAAAGTGTAGCGACGTAACATATCGAAGGTTTTTGTATGACTCTAGTTAGCTACTATACCTTAATTCAGTAAGGTGGAATTTTTACAAGTGATGCTCTGAAGCTATTATTATCATGCGCGAGGTATATGTAAAATATGTGTTAGCATTTTAGTACAAAGTTATAATATTCCTAAGTGTCTCGGGTATGAGGTCTGTTAGCACTTTAAAATTTGGTGCTCTTAAAAGCTTTGTTGGTTAACATATATTCGTAGGTTTGTTAATAAAAACATATTTTATTTATGGTCGTTTTCTCCAAAGTACGATACTTAAAACCGTAACTATGACGTTGAATCAAATACGCGGTCACTCTCCTAGGACGCACCCGAAAGCTCGCTGCGCAGCTCCGCGGAACCGTCCGGGTCAGGGGAGCTGCACGGGTATGGAGTGGCTTTGGATTGTACGTGTATAAATTGAGCTAGATTTACTGCAATTCCTGAAAATCAGGTTAATAATTACGTTTTACTGTAGTATAGTTACTCAAAGAACTTATATTTATGTTAAGTATGGATAAAAATAAATTTTATATTTTGTATTATTGTTTTGTCGTATTCAACTTGATTATGTTCTGCAACTTAATTCGCTGGGGATCTCAGATTATTTAGACGAGATGTATTTGATTGAATTTTTTGTTAAAATGATTACGAATGATGATAAAACATCTTGTTACATATCCAGTCAGTCATTAATAATTACTTTTGTGCAATGATATGAATGAATTATCAGACAGGTTTATATTGTCTTAATACATTTTTGTTTTAGTAAATATTAATCGATTGCTATAATTATTATTAAAATTATTATGCAACTTTTGATATTTAGCAGTATAATGGCTTGATAAATAAGTCTACTTTGTTGTAACTTATTGTGTGTTTCACAGTCGCTGTGTCCACTTGATCCTTTCGCATCTCTCGATAAATGGCCTACATTGATTGGGGTGTAGCGCTGTGCTATGGATATACTATACTTGATGTTGCTGATGTGCAGATAGTTTGTTAATGTTAAGTACGTTCTATGCGCACAGTAACAGCGGATTGTAATGGGCTCTTTGATTTCAGTTGTGATCAATTCCGTAAATTCTTGGTTTTCGATGGTATTATGTTCAGTAATGTTTGGAGGGGCTCATTTTTATTAATCGTGAAACTTTGATTATAGGCGGTTAGCATTACTTTCGCGTGTCCTACTCTGTCCCTCCCATAGGAAAAAGTGGTAAAATACCACACAGCGCTCCTAAAATACATTTAAATATTGAATTCTTGTTATGATATATATTACAAATGGTGCTTCAATGGTAAAAAAATTAACCGTTAATTATGTTAGGTAGAATAACTGTATTATTCGGCTCAAAAGTTATGAATATAGGTTATAGCAGATTTTGTATGATCTCAAGTGTCAGTTAACTATCCTCCTCACAGGTGTTATGTGGTTGGAACTTTTGTTAAGAGGTTAAACTAAAGTTTTATTCAGTCAGGCTCGGTTAAGTGTGGTGATATCCAGAATTCGTATGCGTTGCTGCAATTGAATCTTTCATGAGTCCTCTCCCAACAGGTAAAATGCTTATGGTTTAAGCTTAGAATTATAATGTACTAGAAAACAATTGATTAACAGTTAGCAGATAATAGGTTCGTATGAGTCTAGGTCTCTAAAGATCTATACTATCTTCTGCTGACAGTGATGATTATTGTAGTTGTAGTGTGTGTTTATGTGAAACGAACTCAGAGAAATAATATAACCCTTGAGTTGTAAACCTGATATGTCATATGCGGGTACGTGCGGTCCCAGATATCTCCTGTTACTATCTTCTGATTTGTTTGATAAGAACCAGCTAAATCCCCACTCAATTACAATAATTAAGGCTCGAGAATATGTGTTATATTAATTGGACATAATACTTATCACTGATCAGGAATCAGTGGTTATGATAGTTTTAAGTCTCACGGCAGTCCTTTGTTGATTACTCTGATAACATTTCTCACACTCGCGCGATAGCTCTACGCTCTGGGGTTGTTAGATTATCTTGTCACGAGAGTTTCGTGTATATTCAACATTCGATGTTGAAGTGTCAAATTTACCTTATTAAATACGTTTATAAAACGACCCAAAATTGACGGATGACCACTCACGTGCGTTCACACCAAACTCTCGACAATCCATTTAGATATCCATTGCGAGATGACAGCCAGAAGAATGTCTTTGACGGTGTCTCGATTTGGATGGCGATGGCGAATGTGCATACGGGCGATATGGAAGTCAAGCTGTCTGTCACGAGCGGCAGTTTGACTGCCACGGACACTGATGATGATGATGTTACAATTGTATTAGAAATGATTGAAGAGCTAATGGTTTCTTGGGAAAGGAGGCGGAAGTCTAAAGGAAGGATATAGCCTAGCCTCAAAAAACTATATTTTATTCGATCTGTTTTACTCGTCACACTTTATCAAAATCGGTATATATTGATTACTGAAGAGGTTACGGATCAATAGTGTTACTTATGACACATTGTTTGAATAAACATAGTCGTAATCTGGGCTCAATGTAAAAAATAACATAAGCCTAATATGACATTGATGTTAGCGATATGCTTTGTAAAAGGTGTAGAAATAGGTACGATTTTGCTATTGTATAGAAAGTTCCAGTATGACTCTACCGGTCTGAAAATATAAAGTGCTAGGAACTTTGTTCGATGAATGAACAGATTTCTTTTGATACCGAAGGCACGGTACAGAAGATCAGAACTGTAATGTTGCTGTCGGATGATATTATCGTAGGTGTAAGTAATTCCATGTGATCCAATACTGTATTATGTTGGAATGTTGAGCATTATATAATAAATGTTGAGGTTAACATATCGAAACCTTATGCTTAAGGCGCATATAAGTTAATCATATTTTGAAGGCCCCTTGAGCTAGGTATTGATAAATACGGACAAAGGTTAAGTGATAACCAATTTTGCGTAGAAATATTATGGCTGTTCCCAGTGTACAGAAGAGCGAGTCGCTACGTTAAGCAAGATACGCTTGACCAAAAGTATAAAGATTATGTTACGCTGTTTTGCATAGCCATGTTAGTAATCATATTACTGGATTATAAGGTGTCCTGGCCAAAATTATATATTTCATGGAATTAACAGTGTGTTTATTCGTGTTGTTAAGGTGGTGATTAGGTGTCTTATTGTTACCATTGATTTTCTTCGTTCATTGTATATCATGGTTAGTCTGTTATTAGATGTGCGGGAAACAGCTATCTTATCCGTTGAGAGGTGATATTCGAAAATTATGATCCAGTATTTTATATTATTAGGAGCGACCCAACTGTGTTGAATAAGAATCGGTTGTAGTACCTATCTCCATGTACCATGTTAGTGCTTTCCGCTCAATTAACCATCAGTATCTGTGGTTATGAAAATGATAGTGTTTGACAACCAGTAGTGAAAATAAGTCTCCACGGTATGGGATCAAATGTCTATGTGGTAGGTGTACTTTACTGATTAGTTAAGATGTGAGAACTTTTTGATTACACTAGTTTTAACAAGTTTATTCAAGTGTTTAAGGTGTGGATAAGTGTTTATCTTGACAATTAATATTCATAGTCAGTGGTCACCATGTTAGCTATTATGATGAAAAACTTTTGTTACGTCAGCCAACGTTACTATTGATTGAATCTTTGTATAAAGACTGATTTTTACTGTTATGTTTATCCCAAAATGGACACTCGAAATGTGACTTGAAATCAATAGATCAACCCTAGATACAATAGATCAAGAATGGTCAGGAGGGAGGTTGGAGAGTGGTTTGATTTAGTGATGTTTTACTGCTTTCTTTAGGGTATGCTGTTAGAAACGCTCCTACCATTTTAGTAAAAATTGACTTAAATCAATAGATCAACTTGAATCAATAGAATCAATAGATCAATAGATACAATAAGATACATGATTGTTTCAGAGATTGGCGTAAGAGTGGGGGGTGAGACTTGATTACACTGATTTAACTGAATTTTTAGTGGTATGTATAACATTGACAAAATTTTAGGGTTATATGAAATTTGACCATTTATAAGTTCAACTATTACGAATTCAATAGAAAATTCAATTTTTAACGTTATCTAATTTAGATCATATATAGAAATCACAGCAACGTCAGTTAGTAGCGGGGAGGTTTATGCGATTAAAGTGAGATAGTTGATTTAGTTGACTCTACGGTCGTTTTATGGTATTTAAAACCGTTTCTCTATTAGTAAAAATTGTGTGACTCATTAAATCAATAGTTCAATATGTATCCTCAAATAGACTCAATAGCAATCAATAGCTATCACTAGCATCCATGATCTGGACAGCATGGACCCAAGGGGAGGTGTAGGTGTTTGTTTGGCGTATGACCTAAAACGAATTTACTGATCTTTAAAGGTATGTAATAAACATGACAATTAATTTAGGGTAAAATAAATTTTGGGACCTTATATCAATAGCAATCATAGTTCAATTTATAGACATCAATAGATACAATAAGATCACAACTGGTCAGGTAAGTTCGTTGTGATGGTGGTCTAAGCATTCTACTGTTAGAATTATACTGATTCTCAAGGGGTAAACGGGTATTGTAAACATGGATCAAATATTAGTAAACCAACATAACATCTATACCTTAATCAACTAGATTACACATCTAGCTCACTCCCAATAGAATCCATAGTGGTCAAACTCAGTGAGATTGTCGACATCCTATATGAATCTAATTTTGATTCTATTGATCTATTGATTCTTATCATAAGGTCAATTTTTTACTAAAATTGTCATGTTTAACGTACCCTAAATCGTGAATCAGTAAATCAAACACCATCACTCTACCTTCCTGTCACCCTCCTGACTATAAGCTAAAAGCAATGTCAGGAGGAAGAGGTCGAAGATAATGGTGATTGATTTACTTGTTTGAAGATTCCTTATGCAGTAGACGAAGAACGAATTTGAGTTAAAAAAAAAATTTGTAAGCTTAATCAATAGATCAATAGAATCAATGATCACAACTGGTCAGGAGGGTAGGGGTGGGTGGTCTTTGATATTTACTGAATTTACATGCCTTAGACTATTGTAAAAACGTAATTTGAAAATGTTATAACATAAAAAGGAATAAAGAAATTCTCATTTTATTACAGTTTGGCGGTCCCGCGAGGACCCCCCTTTTAGGTTTGTGTACGGTATTAAACCTCATATATGATGTGAGTACCTTATATGGTAGTTGTATACGAGTTCATCGTTCTACAGGATCCAATATTTGAGATTTTGGGGCCGGTCCCCGAAATTTGGCCAAATCGGTCATTTTTTACCCGGATACATCTAAGATTACAACTAAAAAAGGCGCTCGTATACAAGTTTTGTTTGGCTCTATGTAACAATATTTCAGATTTTGGGGGTGAGTACCCAGTCTGGGGGGCCACCCACAGTCATTTTACACCCGGTGTCATCTAAGATACATCCTCAGAAGGTTTGTTATACCGAGTTCATCATTCTGTGTCAATATTTCAGATTTTGGTGGGGCTGGTCCCCGAATTTGGTCAAATCGGCCATTTTACCCGGTTACATCTAAGATACAACCTAAAAAGGCTGTTATATCAATGTTTCGTTTTCTATGTTCAATATTTCGATTTTTGGGGTGATACCCAGTCTTGGGCACCCATATGTCATTTACACCCGGGGTCATCTAAGATACATTCTCAGAAGGTTGTATTACGATTTTTCATCATTCTGTGTCAATTTTTCAGATTTGGGGGGGCTGGTCCCCGAATTTGCTCAAATCGGTCATTTACCCCGTATACTTCTAAGATACAACCTAAAAAGGCAGTATATATGCCAAGTTTTCGTTGTTCTATGTCAATATTTCAGGATTTGGGGTGAGTACCCCGTCTGGCGGCACCCCTAGTCATTTTACACCCGGGGTTATCTAAGATACATCCTCAGAAGGTTGTATACCGGTTTCATCATTTTATGTCAATATTTTCTAGATTTGGTGGGGGCTGGCCCCGCAATTTTGGTTCAAATACCTTCTTTTCTCACAACCGTTTTCATTATACACCTAGAACTATCAAATACCTATAAAAGGTGTTTTATCAAGTTTCTCAGAGCTACTACATCAATATTTAACTGTTTGGGCTGCAAGTGGGAAGATCCCTTCTGGGGATAACTAGACACCCATATACGGTCTTTAGTAAATAAACCAATCATATTCGAACTCTACGACCCTGATAACCCCTTATAAAGGCACCAACATTGTTGTTATACGACTGTTTATTACACTAAATCCCACTGACTAGAATATAATCAGAACTCCAGAACAAACTGGATGCGGAAGAAGAAACCGCGCGTGGAAAAAATATAACAAATATTAATAATATAATAATAATAAAATAAAATAATTAATAATAATAATAAATAATTAATATAATAATAATAAATAATAATAATAATTAATAATATAATGATATAATTGATAATTATAATAATAATAAAATAATACAAACAAATCAACACTAACCGATGTCTGAACCAAACCGAACCCGGAGCCGGAGGCAGCCGAAGCCGGAGTCGGAGTCCGAGAGTCGGAGTGCGGCGATAGACTGTCGGCCAGTCTTGAAGTCAGCGCGCAGGACCCCTCGAAATTAGTGATCACTTCGTGATTCCAATAATTGCTTCGAAGTAATAATAAATAATAATAATAATAATATAATAATAATGGTATATGTTGCTCTGCGCCATTGCGACGCCGCGTGCGTCATTCAAAAAAATTCTCAATCAATGACAGACATATACACAGACAAAACCTTCGAGAGATATTCCAATTTGTCTGTTTGTACGGAATTGACAAGCCCTTCGGGCTGCTCAATTCCTTCCACATAAGCACCTAATATTATCTCTTATTCAATTTATAAAGTAAAAAAGTTGTCGCTCAAGTGTGATACCTATTATACATAATATTTAATAATTATTATAATTTATAATATAATTAACTTTTAATATATACTTATCACTATATATATTAATATATATACTTTCAAATAAATAATATATATATCTATTATATATAATATATATAATATATCTAGTTATATATATATATATATATATAGATTATATATATATATATATATTATATTATATATATATAATATTACTATAAATATATATAATATATACTATTGTATATATATTATAATATTATATATTTATGATATTATATATATATTAAAATATTACTATATATACTATATATATATATATTAATATAATATATATATTTATATTTATATACATATATATTTATAAATAAAATGAGATTATATTTATACATCTATAAATAAAAATGATAAATAAATATATATATATAATATATATATATATATATATATTTATATATATATATTATATATATATATATATTATTATATATATATATATTATATATATATATATATATATATATATATATATATATTATGGTGGGTCTCTATCGTATAGCATTGAAAATTTTCTTCCCAATAAATTTTCTCATCCTTTTCTATTTTATTATTTTACTCTCTACTTTAATACGTCAACCAACATTAGAAAGTTTTACAAGGTAAATGGCTTAAAATTTGAAAATAAAAAAAATATTGATTCAAATTAAATTATTTATTTTTTCCTTTGTCCATAAATCTCACTGGTGGAAAAAGCAAGTTGCCAGAATTTATATATATTTGATCATTAATATATTGTGTTTCTACCTACAGAAACTCATACTTACTATCAATTATACAATTGAAATATATATAGTACTATATATAGTACTATATATATATATATTATATATAGGTATATATATATATAATAATACTTTATATATATAATATAAATAGATAATATATAAGTATATTATATCTATCATATAATATATATATATTTATATCCTTTAATTATTAAATTTATACTATATATATATATATAATATATATATTATATATATATATATATATATATGATAAGTGTGTGGTGTGTGTGTGTGTGTAAAAAGAACTGTGAGCTTATTAAAGTCCTAAAGCTTTTACCTGTAAAACAAATTGTTTTTGATCTTCGTTATCAGTAAGTTGGTCGTTGAATTTTTCCATTAACTTTACCCCTCGTTCTGCTGTTTCGTTTATCACTTTTAACAGAGCTATTATTTTTCTTCCTTATCTTATAACTTTCTTGTTCTTCTTACAATGAGTTAGTGATCTAGTTTGTTACAGAATTCTACTTGAGAATATTTTAAGCGGGGATTATGGAATCTTTTAAACAAATTTTGTGATCTGTAGCCAAGTAAATCTAGAGGGAGATTTTTGCTTAGGAAATATTCCAATTTATCCTCATTGATAAATAATTTATTTCTCTTTTCCCCTTCGGATTTTCTATTTCATGTATTTTGGTGAATTGTGGAAATATGTCTTCGTGTAATAATTTCTTAGTCATCTTTCCTCTTAATTCGCTACCAACTCTTTCATTAAATATGGAAAAAACTGAACATTTCTCACTTATAAACCACAGATGGTTAATAAAATTATGAACATCTTGTTTCGTTATAGCTTTGTTGCAGTTCTTGTTTTTAACAAGTTCTTTCAGAAAATTAATATCGTTTACGGGTGCTTATAGCATTTTATTATAAAACAACACATTTGTCTAAGCGATTTCTCCTCTGTTGATGTCAATTTGAACTGATGTTAGAATAAATAAATTTTTAAACTATATATATTGCTTTTGCCATAAATATCCCTAAGTGAAATTCTCTTGGATTTCGAAAATGATTCCTCGCGATGGCATGTCCCCATGGATAATTATTAATAATTCTAAAAATTCGAAATGGTTATTACAAAGTTGCACATCTTTAATTTTATTTTTGACATCTACACTATCTTTAACAATTGAACATCTTCTCTATCTGTCTCCCAAGGTCAAAAACTGTGACTGATTAATGTTCTCCCAAGCATTTCTAAAACTTTTGAATACGCCTTGCAATACAATTTCATAAATATGATGGCGACAAATCAGAAACAAAATATCGCTATTTAGTTTTGTTCTAGAGGATTACAGGCGTCGTTTAACCGCTCTGTACTGCTAGTGGTTGGGCCAAAAACAAATGCTTCAACAATGTGTCATATAGAGCCGATGCCATCTCATTACCTGTTAATGACGAAAGTTCAGGAACTCCTAAAAGCTGTTTTATGTTGGACCTATAGCTATCACTAGAAGTCGATCTACTGATATTTTCCCTGTGATATTTGGAAGTATCCTAGAATCCCAATGGATATTTACGAAGTTTAAATTTAAGTAGTCAAATTTAGATTTAATTAAGGGCTAATGTTGTTTGTTTGCGAAATTTTTCACTTTCTTTCTTAATGGTTTAACGATTGATGATATACTCCCTAGGATTTAAATTAAGCACCTCGAAGCAAGCTGTCAATATGTGAACATCATCTCTGTCTCTTACCTTACTAAGGCCGCTGAAAGTCGAGCTGTTAGGATCTCCTTTCTATGTCTTTAGTTGTTGGACTCTGAAAAGAAGAATTACTTTCTATTTTAATGTGTTTTTCGATATGTGAGGAGTCTGGATTGCTAGGAAATTTGATACCCTTTTTTTCAGAAATGTTTGTGTTTCTTCCTGCTCACTATCCTCTGATAAGGATGATAGATACCCATAATCTGAAATATGCATTACAAACTAAAGTAAATACTAATTGGACAAAACGTAATTTTTAAATGTAAGTCAGGGAAAGCCAGATAATGCTTATTACTAAAAATAGTTATTACTAACCAGAATCTGAAAGGCTTGAACTTTGTCAATTTTTTCTTTTCAATTATTTTGCTACTCTTTCGGCCTTACGCTTTTCAACATGCTCTCTATCTTTCATGATTCTTTCATTTTACCTTTGCTAAACAATACGCCCTTGGTCTATTCGAATTTAATAATTTAATTCTCTATCGTCTTTTATTTTTGTTAAATTCAATGCGTTTGAATGTGCAATATCAAGCAAATCAGCAAGACTGTCTTGAAATCCTCTTTCCTTCTCTCCATAAGGTGCACTTGTCACGTTTTGATACATTTTTAAAGCCACGCTATGAGTTTCGTATAATCTTTTAATTTTTTTAATGACAACGAATGTGTCTTGAGTTGGTTTAAATTATTGAGTTTTTTTTCCAATATACAATTCGCAACAATTTCATCGATAAACAAGGGTGCCACTAGTCATGCAAGATTTAACTTCACTTTTCATGCATATTATAATACAGGGTTACGTAACCCATCCCTTAGTGAGGTAACTTACAGCAAGTAAATTTGAGTTACACGTAATACATCCCCTGTGAGGAGAATTACACCATTATTTGATTTTCTTGGACAAGCGAGAATTTCTTCTTCTTTGACATAAAACTAGTAAAATTCTGCTATTATATGCACACAGAGACTAGTGAGCTATTAAAGAAACAATAAGGAGTGACTCTTGAAGCATATAATGACTGCCACCAAATTTGATTTAATAGCCAATCAGCATACTTGGCAACTTTCAGAGACTAGTGCAGCACATGTTATATTGCCTGACTGACTTAAGTTGATATTGCTGTTGACTTTAAAATGAGGTTGAATGTGGAGCAGCATTTTTTAATAAATGGCATGAGAAAGTATTCAAATCAGGCTGAAAAGGAGTTGTAATAGCAGTCTTTTCGATGTTCCTCAGTCGTATTGGATTGATGTATCCCTTCTGGAGGTTCTATGATTAGCTTGGAGATAAGCTGTCCTGTAGACATTGTGAGAGACTTTGAATGTGAGGTAGTGGATACTCATCCCTTTTAGTAATGACATTCAAAGATCTGTAATCATCACAAGGCCTCCAGGTTCCTGGGATTTTCTTTGGCACCAGATGAAGCCGAGAAGCCCAAGAAGACTTGGAGGGTCTGATAATTCCATTCCTCAAAAGAGTGTCGAATTCTGCCTTTGCTACTCCTAGTTTATCTTCGGGAAGACGGCGAAGTCTTGCAAACACTGGAGGAGAATCACCAGTCTCTATGTAGTGAACAGGTCCATGTGGATTAAATTTGATATTCGTCAAGTCATTAAGTGAAGGTAAAGGAAATTCCTGAAACAAAGATGAGATGTGAGAGTCCTCAATGTTAGCATTGATTTGTAAGGAAGGAACTTCTGTGAAAGAAGCTTTAAGAGGTGCTATAAGAGACGCATTTGTATCTTGCGGAGTTTTCTTCCCACAATTGATGATTAAGTTGTAATGGTATGGAAATTCCATACCCAATATCAGCATCGCGATAGCTACGATGAAAGTCCAATTAAATCGACGAAGCTTCTTGATCGTTATGCATGTTGCTATTTCACCATACACTTGATGGGCGAGCCATTGGCTGCTGAACAATTGATATTAGTTACAAATAGTAACTTGTTGGTTACCATTGAAGAAGGTAGGCTCGAGACGAAGGTGTCGGTGTCCAGCAAGAGGAGAGTGTCTGCGCTGAATATTGTGATGTTGATAGTTACGAACTGATTATAGCGCCGCAATTTGCTCGCTCTTCTAGTTTTCCGATGGGGTAGGATAAGCTTTAGATGAGGGATGAGATGAGGGCTGCACCTGAAATCTAGATTTATCCCATCATTTGCACCATGGCCTTCATGTCCTTGCCTATTGGGATTAGTAAATGTGAATAAATGTTAGTAAATGTGAAACATTTCTTGCAGATGTATGGAAGGCTTAGCACTGTATGCTTGTTTAGACATAAATTCGTTGAACCATTCATTCCTGCTCTTCTCTTAGATGGTAATGACTGCTGTCTTCAGTGGAGTGTACGCTTGAACATCAAGTTCTGCAAAGGAGATACGATCCACAACATCTGTTGGGAGCTGGGAGAGAGTGTGGAAGTACTTCGTCTTCTCCAAAATAATTTTTCCAAGGTGAAACTGTGCCTCTAAGACTCTGAACCAGGCTGGAACGGAAGTTTCGGAAAACATGTGAGGTTTTACCTTGATTCCGGCGATGGTCTCACCTTCTGGGGAGGTGGGGGGATTGCGGTTGTTCGTCATCAGAAGGTATCTTTTTCTACCTCAGTGTGGGGGGTATTCTTTTTGCGTCTGTAGCGTGTAGTCGCCTGTTTGCGCTACCATAGGAGAGAGACCTCTGTTTCTGTCACCATATGATGGAGACTGCTGTTTGCGGCACTGGAGGGACTTCTGCCTGCGTCACCGTAGGAGAGGGACTTCTGCTTATGTCACCACAGTAGAAGGACTTAAGCTGCTGCTTGAAGAGAGGTGCTGTTCAACTTCTAGGTTCACCAATTCTGAAGTGGCAAGAGTGTTTCAAGAGTTATTTCTTTTTCTGCTTCCTCCACTTCACAAGTTTTAGTCACCAGTTCTGTTCTGTAGTGGCTGGTGGAGGTGGTCTGCCTCTTTGTAGGCAGGAAGAGAGTTCAGCCTCTTGGCATGCGTAAGAGCTCGGCTCTTTGTAGGCGGAAGAGCTCGTCCTCTTTGCAGGCGGAAGCTAGGCCTCTTTGTAGGTGGAAGAGCTAGGCCTCTGTGGGCAGAAGAACCAAGCCTCTTTGTAGGCCGGAGTGGGAGTGCTGGGAGTTTTCTTCTTACCTGACCAACAGGTCTTATAGTTGTAGAGGAAGGTTTGTAATTATCTTTTCTTCTGCTGCTTGTTCCTTCCTTTACTGGTCACTGTAGTTGTTGTCTTAAAATCTCTTGTAGGTAGGTATAGTAAACTTGTATTGGTTTGAATCGACTGTTTTATTAAAAAACCCTTTCAACTATATTTAACAACTTTGCATGCATAAAGCTAAAATTTAATTACAATATTTCCACTTTATGTACCCTCCTGCACACTTGCCATTTTTGGCACCACCAATCTTATTTTTGGCACCCACTTAAAGGTGAGAAAGTAGGTGATATTTAATGCGTGCAAATCTCGTGCTACAGATTTGATAAATATTGAAGTTATTTTTAATAATTCTACATAATATGGTGAAAAATGCTACATAACATTATATTAAACAAGATTGCACATTAAATAGTATATATTACACTGTGAAATACAAATAAATAAGCTTAAAAGCAAAACTTCTTTCCAGTTTCGATAAAAAAATAAAAAATAGAAATACCTAATTTAAAACAGAAAACATTTTTTCACCATAACGTTCATACAGATTTAATTCAGTTACAAAATTTGCAACCTATTTCAGAGAGTCCTGCAATTCAACCTCGAGAAACAATTCTCTATGATAATTTTTAAAGGCCAACTAACATATTTCAATTTTTACCCCCTTAAAAAAATATTAAAAACATTTTAAACATTTGCTTACATACACCTTCGCCCTAAAGTGGAGAGTTTTTTTACCTTTTATAGCTATACTAAAATTTTAAATAATCCCCAAGAGATGAAAAAGATAATAACATTCATCATGGTGTGAATAGTTTTTTACATGTGACTTTTTAATCAAAGTTTACCATAAAACGCACTTTTCTAACTGAATTACATTGGAACACCTAAGTCGGTTCTGCTGTTCAGTAGATATATGTTGCCGTTGTATTTTCGGGAATTATAATCCGAATTTGAAGATTATACTGCAGGTGATTACCAGCTGGTAAAGGAATCATCTGCTGAATGCAAAGAATTACTAGCCAGTAAAAGATCCATGTGGTGAAGGGACCTTCTAAGCCAGCAGTAGTTGAACATCTTGTGAGGCAAAGGGAAAAACGGCGGCTTCAACGATAATCAAACAACATCTGTCCATCCATCAGAAATTGTATCTTGTAGTAGTGAGTCATTCTTATTGAAGACTTGTAAGGGCCAGACTAAGGTGCCTTTCAAATTCTTCTGAAGTGATAACCTGAGAAAGACATGGGTACAGGTTTGAAGTTTAAGCTGAAACGAGAGTTTTGTGATCAGTGCACAAGATGACATTCCTTCTTTCCAACATATGCTTGAAATGGAGAAATAGAGGCAGCTAAGAAGTTATGGTGGAAAGCTGAGTATTTTTGTTGTATTCTGATAGCTTTTTGCTGAGAATAAGTACTGGCTGTTCATCACAATCAATGAAGGGTTGCTCCTATACGAATCTGGTTAATGAAAAGTTGTGGCATTTTTGAAGCTGATCCTTGATTTCAACCAAGGCATCCTCTTTTTCTGTAGTCCTTGTGAGACTTATCTTTTGGATGGTGTTTTGCCCTTTCTGACAAAGCTAAGACTAGCTTTGCAAAATAAGGGATGAAACGGCGATAGTTCCAATCATTCCCAAGAATTTCTAAGAGCTGCTGAATCTCAAGGAAAAGGGTACTTGGAAATTTCAGACATCTTTTCTGAAGGAGGGAAAGTCCATCTGAAGATTATGATATCCCAAATATTTGAGAGATGACTTGAAAAATTCACATTTTTCTAAAGAGATTTTTAAAAAATTTACCTGAAGAAGCTTGAAAATGGCCCTGAGATGTTCTTCATGTTGTTCAGGAGTTGATGAAAAAATTACCAAGCACCTAGACAGACGTAAATAAATGGGAGATGTTAAAAAATGGAATTCATTATGCGTTGAAATGTAATACCAGCATTTTTCAAACTAAATGGCATAGAAACATATTCAAACAGGCCGAAAAGAGTTGTAATGGCAGTCTTTTTGATGTCCTCTGGTCGTATTAGAATTTGATGGTATATCCTCTGAAAGTCTATTTTGCTGAAGATAGCTGATCCATGTAGATGTTGTGAGAGACCTTGAATGTGAGGTAGTGGATATCCATCCCTTTTAGTAATGGCATTCAAAGATCTGCAATCACCACAAGGCCTCCAGGTTCCTGGGGTTTTCTTTGGCACCAGATGGAGCAGAGAGGCCCAAGAAGACTTGGAAGGTCTGATGATTCCATTCTTCAAAAGTGTTGAATTACGCTTTTGCTGGTCTTAATTTATCTTCGGGAAGACGGCGAGGTCTTGCAAACACTGGAGGAGAACCACCAGTCTCCATGTAGTGAATAGGTCCTTGTGGATTACATTTTATGTTTGTCAAGTCATTGGATGAAGTTAACAAAGGGAACTCCTGAAGCAAAGACGAGATGTGAGAGTCCTCAATGTTAGCGTTGATTTGCAAGGAAGGAACTTCTGTAGAAAAGACTTTAAGAGGTGTTATAAGAGACGCATTTGTGTCTTGAAGAGTTTTCTTTCTACAATCGATGACTAAGTTGTAATGGTGTAAAAAATTCATACCCAATATCAGCATCACGATAACAGCAACGATAAAAGTCCAATTAAATTATCAATGAAGCTTCTTGATCATTATATATGTCGCTATTTCACCATGACACTTGATGGGCGAGCCATTGGCCATGGAACAATTGACATTAGTTGCAAATAGTGACATGTTGGTTACCATTGAAGAAGGTTGGCTCTAGACAGAGGCACCAGATTCCAGCAAGAAGAGAGTATCTTCGCGAATATTGTGATGTTGATAGTTAGTTACGAACTGATTATAGTGCAGCAATCATCTCGCTCTTCTAGTTTTCCAATGGGGTAGGAGAAGAAGCTCTTGATGAATGATGAGACGAGGGCTGCACCTGAACTGTTGATATATCCAGCCACTTGCACTATGGCCTTCATGTCCTTGTCTAAATGTGAGCTCTGCAGACGTGGGATCTTTGGTTCTGACTATATTGACGAAGCCCTGGAGGTATTCCTGTAGCTGAAGGTGCTGTTGTTGTGTTGTGGTTGCTGTGGACACTGCCATAACAGGAGTGGACAATACCAAAACCACTGGATCTTTTGCTAACTCTGCAATTTACTCGACTAATTGTTATTTGCGCAGTTATAGTTTGTTGAATGTTGGTTGAAAGAGTTCAAAAACTGCATTCGGATGATGTCTTCTCTAATTTTCAATTTGGTATAATAACGAAGCATTTCTCATAGATGAATGGAAAGCGCTTGTTCAGACAAATTCGTTAAATAATTCAGTCCTTGCTCTTCTCGTAAATGGTAATTAGACTGCGTCTTCAGCGAAGTCTTTGCTTGAGCATCGAGTTCTGAAGAGGATACAATCCAGAACATCTGTTGCAGGGTTGGCATAAAACCTGTTTTTTTTTGGAAAAGCCCAACTCACCCCAGGTTTTTTATCTTTTTTCTTTAAAAAAAGAAGAAGAAAAAACCTGGGTAAAATTGAACAAAATTGGGCAAAATCAACGGAACTTGACTCTTACAATGCTTTTTTAATATATATATATATTATATATATATATAAATATAATTTATTATATATATAATATTATATATATATATTATATATATATATTATATATATATATATATATATATATACTATAGTACAAAAACGTACAGTTTTGGGGGGGGGTTTGGGTCAGAACCCCAAATTTTCCAAAGTATTTTTTTTTTACAAGACTCTCATATATAATATAATTAATATTATATATATATATTAAATATAATAATATTATATATAATATATTATATATATATATATATATATTATAATATATAATTATATATATATTATTATATTAATAAATGGGCCGGATATCCGGCAACTATCGGGTATCCGGCCTATCCGGCCAAGTTTCCGCCATCCGGTGGCATCGGGTCGTGATACCGTGCGCCATCTTTTGTGGATTTGTATGGTTCTTCGTTTGGGGCTGGAAATCCGGATCTCGATGCGGAATCTTCTCTCGGTTGGGATATCGGCGCAGATAAATATATATATATATTATTATATATTATATATTATATATATATATATATATATATTCTTATTATATATATATATTTAATATATTTTGTATATACAATTATAAAGGAAGAGAAAACACCACAACAATGTATTGTTTATTTGAAACGTTTTGAGAGCAAATGGCACATCACCCCTCACCACGCAAATCTATTGGAAACCCAATGAAAAAAAAAGTCAAAATCAAAAATAAAAAAGAATTAAAAATTACCAATTATAACCTAGTTTTACTAACCTTCAAGTCAGAAGCAAAGCAAAGTGAAAAATATATTAAATATGATCTCTATTTATGACATTTAAAATGGATTTAGTGTTGAAAAAAAAAAAAAAAAAAATCATAAAAATTACAATTTTTACCAGTATTGTACCGTTTAATTAAGGAATATTTATTAACAAAATTAAAATAAATTAAGGTCGGAGTTATGTCGGATGTTGAAATGATAGAAAATCCTGCAATTCATTATATCAGTAGTTTAAAGCCGGTTAACTCCGACCAATCCCTCAGTTAAACTTAATTATTTTAATTTATTTTAATTTGTTAATAAAGAATTCCTTAGCATAAAATAATGGTACAAATTTTAGTTTTTCTGGATTTTTTTTTTTCAACCAACTAATTTTTTATAAATTTAGTATAAATAGAGATCATAGTTAATATATTTTTCACTTTGTCTTTGGCTTCTGACTTCAAAGGTTAGTAAAACTAGGTTATAATTTGTAATTTTAACTCTTTTTTAGATTTTTAATTTTTTAATTTTTATTTTTTTTTTATTTTATTTTTATAATAATTTGATAGTGCTGATGATGTGCCAAGAAGAGCACGAAACGTAAATAAACTATGACATTGTCGTGGTGTTTCGTCTTCCTTTTCTATATTAATTTTGAGGTTCTAAAACAAGGTCAATTGCTGAAATATAATATATATATATATATTATAATAATATATATATATATATATTATATATATATATATATTATATAATATATATATATACTATATTATATTTATATTATATATATATATATATATATTGGAAGGAGGATGAAATGAGGACATACAAGGAAATAGGAAAGCTCTTTTGGAAGGAAGCGCGAAAGGTTAAGAATGAGAATAAGGGGAATCTGCTTAAAATAATGAATAGGGATGGTGCTTTTGTAACTGATGAAATGGATGTGAGGGGGTGTGGAAAGACACTCGAAATTTGCACATATTAACAGTAATTAATGATGAGGTGTTAGTGAATGTGTGTCGTTTTGATGGTGCAAGAAGGAATAGGTATTATATGGGATGAGGTTAATTAGTAAGACCGAGGACAGGTAATAGGTTAGGGTGAGAAAGTTGAGAGAATATGGTAAATACTGCAGGTATAATGAATTCTAGTGAAATGATAAGAGGGAGCGAGATGGTAGATTGTTGGAGATTTAGGAAGTTGTGTAACTAAGCGTTTATGGAGGGTTCAAAGCTTCCCAAGGGCATTGGAGGAGAAGCGGTAATAGTACCCTTTGTATAAGGGTAAGGAGAAAAGGGGAACTGTAAATATAAGGGGGGAATAGAGTTTAAGTGAGTGTTGTTAGGGAAAGGTAATAATGCTGGTATTTTGGTCGAAAGAGTGCGTCGAGTAAGATGAGGGACTGATTGTTGAATACAAGGTGCGTTTAGGAGTGGTAGAGGATTGTGGATCAAATCTTTACATTGAACAAATGATTGAGAAAATGGAGAAGAAGAATAAATTGTTTCTAGGTTTTATGGATTTGCAACAGGCGTATGATAAGAGTTAATAGTGGAAGCGTTTGGCAGGGTGTAGTGATATATGAGTGGTTGGTGGTTAGGCTTTTCTGATGGAATCAAAAGTTGTATGACGATAGTGAAGCGGGTAAGAATCAATGGTGTCAATGGTGAATTGGTTTGGATTAATAGCGGAGTAAGACAGGGTGTGTAATGTCCCTTTGGTTATTCAATTTGTATAATGATGGGGTTATGAAAGAATTTGAGGTGGGCATGGCAGGAAATGGTTGTTAGAATGGTGGAGAAATGAGATAGAGAGGGAGGGTGCCCTAACTATTATATGCGGATGTTTGGTTCTGTGTGGCGAATTGAGAGAAGTTGAGAGGATTGATAGAGAGATTTCTGGCAGGGTGTGTGAAGGAGGGGCTTGAAATTAAACGTGGATAAGAGTAAGGTTATGGTTGTGAGTGAGGAACTCCTCAGTGTTGAGTTAGTTAGATGGTGAGCACTAGAAACAGTGGTCTGAGTTTAAATATTTAGGGTATATGTTGGATGAAGAAGGGAACGGACGATGCAGAGTGTAGTAGGAAAGTTGTGAATGGCAGGAAGGTGCTGTTGCAATTAAATCGTTGGTGAATGCAAGGGAACTAAGTCTTGAGGTGCTAGGGTCTTACATGAGGTATGTTTGTTACCTGTGTTATTGTATGGTAGTGAGAACTATGGTCTGGAATAAGAATTAGATCTAAAGTTCAATGTGGTTAACATGGACAATCTTAGGGGTGTGCTAGGTGTGAGAAGAATTGATAAAGAGAGGAATGAACGGTATTAGAGAGTGGTGTGTGTGAAGAGAAAGGGGTAAAATGAGAGAATAAATGAAAGTATTGAGATGGTTTTGGTCATGTGGAAAGGATGAATGATAGTGGTTGGTTAAGCGGATGTATAGTGGATGAGTGTGTTGGGAAACCACCGGCTGGGAACCGAAGAGAAAGTGGATTGAGTCGGTGAACGACTGTCTGAAGGAGAGAAATGTGAGTTTGGCCGAGGCGAGAATAAAGGTGCATGATAGGAGAGAATGGTGGGGTTTTTGTATGGGGGCATGGTTGTGGCCCACTGGGCAGGGATGAACCCTTACATTGACGATTTAACATAGTGGGGAGGTCCCGTCGCGGTCCCATGAATGCTCTAGGGTGGATTTTTCTGTCTGTGACGAGCTCTCACTAATTATGGTACAGAGGGGGCGGTAAGGCTGGGCTTTCTTTTTCGAGTTTGTCATGTTTCCTACTGCTTTCTTTCCGATGCTTGTAAGCACCTTTACCGTCCATCTTGGGCGCAAAGAGGAAGGTGAGAAAGAAATGAGAAATTATATATTATATAATTTATATATATATATATATTATATATAGTTGATTATTAATATATATATAGATATTATATATATTTATATATATATATATATATATATATATATATATATATATATATATATATATATATATATATATATAATATACTTGTTTAGACTTTCGATGTTGGGTACAATGTTATTAATTTTTATTTCATATTTATGTTGACTGATACAATACATTTATCTGAATTTGGGTGTCGAAACTCAATTTCAAAAATTCATGAAGTAAAATTAATGGTAACCTTAGAAGAATTATAAATGACATTTAATAAATTAAATAATATGGTAAAAATATGATTTTTTTATAATGGAATTAAGCTACAAAGAACACATTAATGCAATTTTTACCACAACAATTTTATCTCCAGTTTAGTATTGTAATTACTAAATAGTAAATATAACACTGCTTATTTTAACGTGTTTAAGCCTTGTATTATTTACCAGTAATATATACGCACATTTTCAGAAATTTATAATAAAAAAAAACACGAATTTATTCTCAATGTTACCCGCTTTCAGTGATAAAATATAAAATCAGAGCAAATGTCAGGGCACAAAACGATAAAATGCAATGTTATAAATATAGCTACGTCTGCTATTAAGAAAAGTGGTGCTATGAATAAATGGTCAATATCGATCATAACTTTTATTGGACAACTCGAGAACTAAATATTATCGATATTGAGAATGGTCGATTAATAGAAACACTCAATATCATTTATAATATTGATAATATTGGAATGAAATTTTACATCAGAACATAAAGAAATATGTTTTAAAAACATGAATCCTTTGCAACAAAAAAAAAAAAAAAAAAAAACAAAAAAAAAAAAAAAAAATTTCGGTGTTTCTATCAGAAGTACAAAAGAATGGCCAACCGTGTAAAATTTTGTGGACTATAAATTTTGCCATTCCACTGAAACTCCCACAATTTTTTGGTATTCCTCTAATTGCGGAATGATATCCGCAATTGGAATGATATTCCGCAATTGCGGAATTGCGGACGTACCACTCTGATATATATTATTATATATAATATAATATATATATATATATATATATATATATATATATATATATATATATATATATTATATATTATATATATATATTTATTATATATATATATATATAATATAGGTATATATAGGTCAGCCTCCAGATTAGCTGTCCCCTGTAATGTAAAAAAAAATATGATAGCTACGTAAAAACTGAAATTCCTTTATGAGTCAGCGCACATTGTAATTGTGGAAAATGAAGAAGAAATAAAATAAAGTGTGATAAAAAAGTTAATAATAATAAATACGGTTTCATAGTACGATAATTCTGTCGTTCCCACCCTCAATTTCGCATTCCCAGTATGAAGTCCCCATCAGTTTCTTATTTCAATGTTAATGGGACATACGCGCACCACACACTATAATGATAGATCAGATGTCTCTAGAGGCGAAATTAAAATTTTTTTTGGTGACCTGACCTACATATATTTTTTATGCATTTTATTTTTTTTTTAATTTTAATTTACTTTAATTTTTATTTTTTAATTTTTGCCATTATTTTTAAAGTTTTCCCCAATATTGAAAAGATATAAAGAAACACGTTTATTTTTTATGGGTATCATGTTAAAATTAAGATTTTGGAAACGTACGATTATAATATTTTTTGGAGTTATTTTATGAAAATTATAATTATTAAATTTTTTTTCTTTGGTTCTTTGCAATAACATTAATAAGAATTCAAAATTATTCAGTTTTTATGTGATATAGTGTTTTTTTTAGATACAGGGGGAACCTAATCTGGAGACTGGCCATCAATATATATATATATATATATTATATATATTAATATATATATATATTATAATATATATAATTATTTATATATAATATATATAATATATATATAATATATATATATATATATATATATATTATAATCCGGTATACGCGCGGGCGGGGTGACTTGGACCCCTTTAGGTATAACTTCGTCTCCCCACTTTCCCCTAATACAAACTTTTTTGAATTTTTTTTTCTGAAAATCAAGGCCTATAGTAGGTCATAAGCCCACAAACTAATAATAATGTATTCTAATAATATAGTTTTTATAAAGTTTTAAATAAGCTCATTAGACTCAGTTTGAAGGGATGAATCGGACCACCATTGTGGGGTGAATTGGGCCATCTTTTTAAATTCCTCTTTTATGTATAAATTCAATTTTATATTTTAATTTTTACTTACAATAGTAATTGTTTATTATATTAAAATTAGTAATAAGTAATTAAAATTTCAATTATAAATAAAATAAGAATAAAAATGTGATAGCCCAATTCACCCCATTCGTGGGACAAATTTTGACACCTTTTTGAATTCATATTTTCCATATAAATTTCATTTTTTATTTTAATTTTTAACTTAATATACAGTAATTTATTATATTTGAATTACCATACTTCACACACAACATCGCTCAATAATAATAGGCTCATAAAAATAAGCATAACAATGGTGGCCCAATTCACCCCATCATCAATTTTTATTAGTGATGGGACGATTAAGCGTCATCGTCATCCGCAAAAATCGGCATATTTTTTCCAATCGTCATCAGCAATTTTTGCAGATTAATTGAACAAATATTAAGAATTTTTGATAATATTAAAACTCAATAATATATATATATATATATATATATATATATATAATATATATACCAATTTATACATTCACTTGTATATATATATATATATATTTATATATATATATATATATATATATATATATATAATATATATATATATTATATATATATATTATATATATATATATATATATTACCCATTACAATGTATGACATTCCAGTGCTAATGGTTCGCCCTTTCTGTTCTGCGTTTATATCCCCACTCATCCAAACAACATCTTTGAGACACCATCTTTTTTATCCACATATTCATATACAACATACTTTATATCCACACCACCCTTCTAGACAACATCTTACAGACATCAATATCCCTTATATCCCTATGTGTGGGGGAGAAAAAATGGCCCCACATCGTATGTCTGCGTGTCGTGAAGGCAACTAATTGATGGTGGTAGTTGGGTTGGCTGCCCACCACGGTTGTGGAGTCGGTTCAAAAATTTTCTGACTTCCGCTCACCTTTTGAAAATTATGACTCGACTCCACCCTTTTTGAAAATTACGAACTTTTACTCCGAATCCACTGTTTAAAATTACGACTCGACCCACCTTTTAAAATTGCCGACATCCGATCTAACTCTTCAAACTACACGACTCCCGACTCCGACTCCACAACAACCTGCTGTCCAACTAGCATTATCTTTTGCCAGGATGCCTAATGCAATAGCTCAGAGGTGATCTGTATGCGTGCGAGAAGTATTATGAGGATGATCGACAATGCGAGAAGAGGTTATGGAAATGTCAGAGGAATAAATGTTGAGAAGAAGAGGAGAGAGGTGATGGATGCATTTAGAAAGGGCAAATTTGATATGCTAGCTGACTGAAACAAGATGGAAGGAAACGGTAAAAAATGAGTGGTGTGGTGTGAAATGTGTTTTGTGTTGGTGTGGAAGAATGAGAAGGGGGATAGAAAGATTTTTGCAATTTTTGATGAAACGACTTGTGGTAGAGAGCAATGGTAGATTTTGTGTGTGTGGTGCTAGAATTCTAAAAGTTAAATTTAAGTTTTGAATAGGTAAAAGTATGTGATGTGTGGAGATATATAATACATATAATATATAAATACACAGTAATAAGATAGATATGTACTGCTAGCTAGGCAACTCAGGATTGCATTCCCTGTACAAACAATACTTGTCATTTATTTCATATTTGGGTGTGCCCAGTTATATTTAATAAATTAAAATAGTAATCTTTAAGGAATATGTAATGAAATATAATATTAATAACTTTTTTATGTTTTGTTTTATTCATAAAATTTCATTTACATTTTCCAGTAAGTATTAATAAAGTTTTAGCTACTATCTTTTATGATTTAACATGATTTAACAATTTGCCAAGAAGTTCTTTAACTAGAATACAATATAAAAGAATGAAAATATTTTTATTTTTTTTATGTTTTGTTTATTCAAACCAGTGTCCAATCACAAAGCTGATCAAATTTTGTAAGCAAGCGATCGTTAATGCACGAAATTCGTCCTAAAACTAAGTGAGCATTTCTTATCGAGCGTAAGCCAAATGACAAAAACGACAACGGTCCTTTTTTGATAAAATTCAAAAGAAAACTTTAATTTTAATAAAAGAGTTCCACAACGAAAATATTAAGCCGTTTTCGTTTTGCATTTTGTGCTTAGAAACGTAAGAATGCTCGAGTTTGCGTTCATTTTTGTTTATGTCAAACTTAGCGCAAAAACGAAAAAAAATGCTCACCAATCGTAAGGAATTTTCTTAATTCTGTAAGGTGTTATTTTCCCGTGCTTGCCGAATTTACGCCAATTCTTTCAAAAAATGTAACAAACAAGATGGCGGTGTGGTAGGTCCGGTTTGGTTTGATGAATGATTCATTCAATAAAATTAGAGCTTTAAATCTAATTTCTTCAAAATCGATAACTCCATCACAATAGTTGATCAATATTTGTAATATAAATCTTTTCTATTTATTTCTGTTTATTCCAAAACAACTTGCTCCCATCACAAAGGCTGATTCCAATTGTTTTGTAAACAAAAGTAATTTTTATATGAAATCATGATAGTTTTGTACTACACAAAATTCGTGCTTAATTGGGGAAGCATTTCAGTTCCGGTACATATAAGTGGACGGTGGTAGTTTGGGTTGGCTGCCCACTACCTTATCTTTTGCCAGGAATGCTAATGCATAGCTCAGAGAAGTGTCGTGATCGCCGTAAAGCGGCGTTCTTCTTTCGGCGGAAATGTATGAATTGTATGGATACATGGAATGTCAGAGGAATAAATGTTGAAGGAGAAGAGGAGAGAGGTGTGATGATGCATTTAGAAAGGGGCAAATTTGATTTTGCCTACTGTGACTGAACACAAAGATGAAAGGAAACGGTGAAAATGGTTGGTGTGGTGTGAAATGTGTTTTGTGTTGGTGTTTAAAGAAATGAGAGGGGGATAGAAAGATTTGCAATACTGATGAGTGAACATTGTGGTAAGAGAGCTATGGTAGATTTTGTGTGTGTGAGTTCTAGAATTTTCTAAAAGTTCAATTTAAGTTTGAATAGGTAAAAGGATGTGTGGTTGCGACATATGGTTCATCTGAGGGTTAAATGTTGAAGAGTAGCGATTTTCTGGATATATATAATGATGTTTTTGGAATGGGGTGAGTGGGATTTAGTTCATATGCCACATATCTGCCAACCTAAGGATTTTTTTTTACAGTTGTCACCACCATTCACAGTCAGAGCCCTATTCAAGGAGGGGTGTAGTACGCTCAAAAGTTCACTCTCTAGCGCAAATTACGCAGATGAGCACAGACGCAGGCTTTAAAGTGAGGGAGATTAAATACAGCAGGACATGCAGAAGAAATGGAAGAAATTCGCACAGAAAGGAGGTGGCGGAAAGAAGGAAGCACCACA
>JABUQX010071216.1:55000-57500 GCA_015478945.1 Trachelipus rathkii
GGTGTTCAACTTCTGGGATCATCAGCTCTGAAATGGGAGTAGTGCTGGGAGAGATTTCTTTTGCTTCTTCCTCCACTTCACAAGTTGTTGTCACCAATTCTGTAGTCCTAGGAAAGAGGCCTGTTCTTTAGTGGCTGGTGGAAGTGGTCTGCCTCTTTGTAGGCAGGAGGAGAGTTCAACTTCTTTACAGGTGTAATAGCTTGGCCTCTTTGTAGGCGGAAGAGCTCTGCCTCTTTGCAGGCGGAAGAGCTAGACCTCTTTGTAGGCAGAAGAGCTAGGTCTCTTTGTAGGCTGGAGGGGGAGTTCTGTGAGTTCTTCTTCCCCAGCTAACAGGTCTTGTAGTTATCTTTTCTGCTGATTGTTCCTCCCTTCACTGGTCGCTGTAGTTGTTCTATTGAAGTCTCTCTCTCTCTCGTAGGTATAATAAAACTTGTATTTGTTTGAATTGAATATTTTATTAAAAAATGCTTTCAACTATATTTAATAACTTTCCACACTTAAAGCTAAAATTTAATTACAATATTTCAACTTTGTCTTGTACTCACCCGCACACATGCCATTTTTAGTACCACCTATTTTAATTCCCCTGCCCCCTATATGGGTGAGAAAGTAGGGGATATTTAATACACGCAAATTGCGAGCTACAGATTTCATTAATAGTCAAGCTATTTTTAATAATTACTATACTTAATATGGGGAAAAATGCTACAAAACATGATATTAAACAAGATTCCACGTTATTTAGCATATATTACAGTGTTAAATACAAATAAATAGTTTAAAATTAAAACTACTTCTCAGTTCCAATAATAAGAAAAAGAACAAAAATAGAAAAACGTAATTTAAAGCAAAATATTTTTTCACATTAACTTTCATATATTTTCCAAGTATGTAAAACAAAGTATAATCCTTTTTAACCATATAAAAAGAAATAAATGCTATATAAATGTTACATTTAAGATCAATTAAATTACATTTTTAATTCAGTGTTACAAAATTTGCAACCTATTTCAGAGAGTTCTGCGATTCAACCTCGAGAAACAATTCTCTTCAATAGCTTTTAAAATGCCAACTAGCATATTTCAATTTTACAGCCTTAATAAAATATTTAAAAACACATTTTAAACAATATATATATATATATATATATATATATATATATATATATATAAATATATATATATATATATAAATATATATAGTACAATATATATATATATATATATATATATATATATATATATATATGGTGAGAAATGCAACTTGTAATTACCTAAGGATCACAGGAGAACAAGAAATGAAAGAAATGACTAATTCAACAGCTCCAGTAGGAAAACAAGCGTGTGGATCCAACACCTCACAAAGAAAATTTATATTTTGCTGCACAACATAAACAGATACTCATTTACATAGTTAGGATTTCTCTGCATCCTCCTCCTGTATACTAGATTTGGCTGTACACACTAACGAATTTAAATTAACTTACAAAAGCGAATATTGTAAAGAAAAGGAAAGTAACAGAGGCGTAGAAAGCAGAATTAAATTAAGCAATAAGCATAAAAAATGCAAACTAAATATAAACTCAGGTGACAAGCTACAAAAGAACCTCGAACACCACAGAGCAAATTCACATACTGGTATATTACAAGAATATTCACAACTTTTATGCAAATGAATGCAACTGTATATCCTGCCACATATAAACTATCTGATAGCACATGCATAACAAATATAAATAGGTAGAGCTCAGGAGATTATTTAATAATGAGTAATTATGAAATTTATAATTATAAAAGTAGTTTTCAAACCAAGGTGAAGATACCATGGAATATATACTCGTTCAATATAATATATCTATTTAATATACTATATGATTAATTATATTTATTATTGTATATTATATTATACCATAAGGTTATACATAAATACTTGCAATAATATATATAGTTATATGATTATTTGTACATATATATGAGTACTCTTGTACTTGACTAATTTGGTTATTTTATGAAGGTTTTTCTTGTATTATCACATTATGGAAAAGGTCTCATCACTCGATTAATTCTTAAATGAGAATCAGATTATGTTCCATACCACTTGTAAAAGGAAAAGAATTGAGAAAAGAAACCAACATAAAAGGAAAGAATTGAGAATCAAACCCACATGTAGAAATAATTTAGTAGTCTTGGAACACAATTATTTCAATTTTCCCAGCCCATGGACCTGAGTATTTACTTTATGAATCATTAACAGGATAGAGATTATTGCACAAAGATTTTAGATTTGCACAAATTGCATTTAAACTTACCCTAAGATGGGATATTTCCTTCATACAGGATGTCAACAGTGATTAATTAATACCTAGTTACAATAGCAACTATAAAGAGTATTTCCTATAAACTTAACAAAAGAGCAAAGTGGAAATTATACAAAGTAAATTACTATTAAATCTGCCTGACAAGAGAAAAAATATATACAATAATTATGCATTCAAGCAAAT
>JABUQX010071216.1:62500-67500 GCA_015478945.1 Trachelipus rathkii
TCACCACCCAAAACTCATGCATATAAATATAGATTCAAATAAGATAATGTCACCTCCCCCACTTGCACTAGATGTTATAATTCCCAAGACACAATATAGCACCTTCTTCTGGTGTGCTTCTGCTCTCGACGCCCCCCTCGTGTGATTTCTCCATAGTCTTCTCTTCTAACCGTGAACCGCCCCAGTGCGGCAGCCGGCTCTGGAGGCAGTTGTGGCCCTCTAATTAAGTGGGCCAGGGGCAGAAGTAAGTAAGTAAGTACTACTATATATAATTATTAATATATATATATATATATATATATATATAATATAATATATATATAATAGATATATATATATATATATATATTATAATATATATAATATATATTATATATATAATTATTATATATAAAATCATATATATGTATAAAGTGCAGCTGTTATCTTTACTGTATAGAGTATCACAAATATAATTTTTTTGAGAAAATTAAATATATTGTTAAAGCGAAAAGTCAGTGAAAGGAAAGGTAAATAGCTTATGCATTTATTTATGTAACCATTCTCCAATATTTAAAATCAAATGCTCTTTAAATTTGATGAAGAAACAAGGAGCTGATCACTAGTGTTTGGAAAAGAATCGTAGCACTGCGGTAACACCATGAAAGTGCGCTGTCCTTCTTGCACTAAACACATTCGCTCTCTCCCTGCACTACACAATACGACTTGAAGTGGCAGAGAGATATTTGCATAGTTACATTCAGGGAAGAAGTGCCATAATTCAGGATAAAGACGTTTTGTCGTCTCCACCGATGAACAGTGGAATCCAGCATCTTCCGAGTGCGTGCCATAGACAGGTGGTTTGGCGAGCGTGCCAAAAAAATAGTTTCAGTCCACCAAGGGAGCGGTGTGCACAATAGAGAGCCCCAACAAGCATGTAGGGGCGCGCCCACGACACTGGCTGGAGTTGGTGACTACGGAAGGTCTATGGAAAACGGCGCCAGTAGGGGATTAGCTAAGAAGACCCCAACCGGATGTGGTAAGTAGGTATCAAGTAGCGAATATAGGCCTCCACCGAGGTCGCAACCTTACCGAATGATTTCTAGCTTTTTCAGAGCAAATATATCGGAAAAGAAAAAGATAGTCTAGGAAAATTCCGTCCAACAGTGCAAAGCAACTCGTAATAGTCAGCTCAAAAAAAGCTTAGCTTCGATGGGTTAGCCTTTAGCCATGTACGGCACCGTCATTCCGTGTAGTGGAACACGGGCGGGGGCCGAATCCACACAGTGATCCGTGCACCCCGCAACGGATATAACTAGATTGCACGAAAGTCCTGGCCACCATGTAGTGAAAAAAGGGACCGTACTCATATAGTCGTTACTATTCGCATTGAGTGACATTGATTAACAAATATTCAAGGTGGATATCTGAGTGGTCACGACACGCTCACACGACTGGCGCTATGAAGCGCCCGTTAACTTTTGAGAGAGGACAACCTTCCCCTGCCGAGGCGCGATCCCATGACTACATTACTGACTCCAGAACTCAAAGAAATGTATGCCCATTCTCTTCAGAAAAAATAATGCTTATCACGTGGACCAACCTGGTAGAGATAATAATACAGAGGATTTCAGAAAAAATTTCAATTATTTTAGACTTTGAGATAAAATAAGAAAAGCCTGGCACCTCCATTATCTTTAGAATTTACCTAGTATAGATTATATAATATTTATTATAAGAGAGCGACCAACTAGCTGCGTACAAAGGACTATAATAGAAAATTATCGTAACATGAAAATCTTAGAAATATTATATTATTAATATTATGAAAGTATGAGAGTGGGTTTTGAAATTGTTATGGTGAACGAAAATATTTTAAATAGTATGAATATATATTAGCATAAATAATTATATTTTCTGATATGATATTTATTATTTATTATATGAATTATTATTTATTATATTAAAATTTAATATGTAATTTTTTTTAAGCTAATTAATATTTATTTAAAGAATATATTTTAGTGAGATATTATTATTGACAATTTAATAGGATCCAAGTCCTTTGAGGATAAATGTAGTAGTAGTATCGGATATGTGAAATATATATAATCTAACCCTAGAAACTGATATAGTACTAGATGGTATTTAAATAAAGAATTGTTATAGTATAATGTATTATGTTTTGCTTCATTTTCTAATAGCCTGAAACTATTTATATATAGTTAATATATTATATATATTATAAGATAGTATAAGATTAAATAAATAGTATAGAATGAGAGAATATTTATATATATGTAGATATATATATTTATATTATATGATATATGAAGATCTACTTTAAGATGAAATATATATATAAAGAAATAGAGTAGATATAATATTAATAGATATATTAGTATAGATTATATATATTAATATATTATATAAGAGTAATATATATTATATAAAATTATATATAATATATAGTTAATATTAAAATGATAGAGATTAATATATATACTCTAGTATATAGATTAATGTTAAGGTAGTAATTGATAGCTATACGCTGTGTATGATGTCCAATAAGTGTGTGTATAAAGGTATGTTCCTCACAATGGATCGACTGAACAAAGGGAAAGATGTGGTGAAATTCCGAGTGTATTTACTGACCCAGGAGTAGATTGGTTTCCTCCTTATTTGGTGCATTTGTTGACATCACAATCAAAACAATACTACTCGCTAAAATTATAAATGAATCAAGAATCTTAATCTTATTTTGATTCAATAATAATTTTAAATTGCTTTCCTGTTAGTTTAGTTATATTTATAAAAATACACAACCAACATACTTTCCACCGTTCTTAATTGTTTTGTTCACCAACGCATATTGGATTAATGAGCACAAACCTGTGAAATAAATTAAATTATAATTTTGGACACTTATATAGTATATAACCTCTATCACACTCTGGTCTAATTAATATATGTTAATTTTTTGTTATTTATTGCTTCAGAATTGATAATGATCCTAAAATGGATCGAAACCCGGTGAGGTGTAGTATGTTAAATTTCCTTTTGTTATATAAGAACAAAAATTAAAAATTATTGTAAAATTATCTATAACACATGATATTGAAAATGACGTGAACTTACTTTTTTATTATATTTTTGTGTTTACAAACTTACCAAACCACTGACTTGTTTTCCGACTATAAAATCATAAAAAAAGATACGTTTGAAAACGTGGAAAAAAAGCACCTTTTAATACTTAATTAAAAGAAAAATTAAAGCATTCTAATAAAGCAAATTAAATAATAGACATGGGAGAAGTGCAATAGTTAAAGATAAATAAAAAGCTTCGAATCACACTAAAATAAATATAAACTGAGATTATAAGAACCAAAGATACGTCATAAATAATATCAAGAATACAGATAATAATCGGTATTTGAAAAAAAACAAAATGGGTATATATTACTGAGCATTATTTACGACAGACAAGTGGTCACCTTTAGAGACAATGTAGAGAGATAGATGATATATATATACATAAATACAACAGAGTAATAGGTTATGGTAGATGGTATAGGTAATATTCGTAAGGGAATGACCGAGGACACGATGATACTTAAGAGAGGTGAGATTAAGTGGAGGGTGATACGGTTAAGAAGAGAAGCGGTATGCGAGAAAGTTTGTTCGATAAAGCCTCACAGAGGGGAGCAACGTTATGGTAAGAGCTAGAGAACGACGAAGTCCCTACTAAACAGTTGGAACCAAACAGCCCAAATAATATTTTGGATTTGGAGAGAGCAGCAACAAAATTCTAAGGTATGAGAATGAGAATATTTAATTCTTTTTTTTTTTTTTTTTTTTTTTTAAGGTTGGCCCAGTAATAATTTTTGTGTAGCCATATCATATCTCAACACTCTCCTAATAACAATAGACATAAACAAGGCTTTCGATGCAGTTCCAAGCAACTTCTTAGTAGACAAAATATTAAATATAGAAATAAACATCAATGACAAGAAAGCAATTGCAAATTTCCTATCCTGGAGCTGGAGTCATCATGCAAGGACGTCACATCTCCCGTACATACAAACTACATAATAAAGTCTCCAAGGCGACATCCTGTCACCAACACTCTTTAATCTTTTTATGCATGACCTACCTCAACCCACAGCTCTTCTTTAAAAATCAATACCTATGCAGACATCTTAATAATCACAGTCCAAAACTCCTCTATAAAATTAGTAGGTAGAGAACTACTGGACCAGTGGGTATCAACAAATAGAATGAGTGCTTCCTAACAAAAAACCTTCTATCACACTACTTACACCTGATAGAATAGAATTCAATACCCATCGAAATATGTTCCTTTCAAACATTAGACTCCCTTATAATAAACAACCCACTATATTAGGCTTAACCTTGAATACACTCATGACATTCCCTCCCCATATAGACAAAATTACCTCTAGAGCCACACAAATTAAACGGGATAAAAACATTAAACGGAACAAGTTTTGGCCAAAGCAAAGAAACCCTCACAATAATAGTATACAGGTAATACCTCCGTCCTTTTCCAAGCTATGCATCAAAAGTCAGGGCATTAGCAATATCTCAGTCCAATGTACAAAAACTTGAAGGTGTACAAAATAAAGCTCTTAAAATAATAACAGGCTGCCTTCCTCTCACACTCATCCATCACTTAGTAACCGAAACAAAAATTCTTCGCATAAGTGCCAAATTTTCAGCAAGTCACTCTCAATAGACCACTCAGTGCATCAAACATTACAACAACCCCCCCTGCACCAAGAAGGAAAACCTTCACACAAGCTTTGAACTATTCTAACATATACAACACGCTCCCCTTCCCCTCGCCAACAGACATTCTCTTCATTAAACACATTCACACTCAGTTAACCCAAAGAACGATCTCCGCATATCCAAATAACACCGTACTCCAGTCATGTCCGTCCGAAATATCCCCTACAGAAAAAATTTTGGATCTGCAAACCAGAGTATTGTTGTCTCTT
>JABUQX010071216.1:72500-75244 GCA_015478945.1 Trachelipus rathkii
TTTTGTGGTTTGTTTGTGGAGGGTGTGGTGTAGTTGTTGTTGTGTTGTTGGTGTGTTTGTGTTTGGTGTTGTGTGTGTTGGGGTGGTTGGGGGGTGTTTGTGTGGTGTTCGTGATGTTAGTTTGTGGGGTTGTGTGTTGTTTTGTGTTTGTGGTGGGTTGTTGTGTTGTGTGGTGTGGTTTGTGTTGTTTTGTGTTGTGTTTTGTGGTGTGTGGTTTTGTGTTGTTGTTGGTGTGTGATAATTCAGTGGGACTGGTTTATAGATACGTATCGGGTTCAGATTGTGGGTTGTAGCATGCGCAGTAAATTGAATTATTTACCGTGGTGTGTTGTGTGCGTCTATGTTGCATCTGCTTAATTATGTGTATTAGACGCGTTAGTAGTTGTCATTTCTGTTGTAGGTATGATAGTTATTTTATGGTAGGCATTCAAATCTTCTGATGTTCGTACTGTTCCTTGCTAGGTAGGAAGTCCGTTAGCATGTCAAAATGCCGAATCTGGCTTTGTGGGCTTGTGTCCCTTTTGGTCGGGCCGGCGTGGCCATGTCACATTTCAAAATGACTTTTGCATCTTCTGCGCTTATGTGTGGTGTCGTTGCTGCACATGGTGTCCGCGCCAAGTGTGGAGAGGTTGTGCTGTGTCTATGGTGGATTTCGCTTTGTGGTTGGCGTGTCGTTTGTTCTGCTCTTTGTCTGAATTTACATGGGATGGTTTTATAAGAAACGAATCGAACTGTCTGAAGTTGCGTTTGTGGTTAGTGAGATATGTGCACACGGGTGGGGCCTGCAAATTCGCCTCGTACATAGGTGTACACTCTCTATGACATACATGCAAATGTTTACATACCGTCCCTACACATGTAATTTTCCGTTTTAGAATTGGTGACCTTGGAAGAATAAAGACATAAGAAGCCCTATAACCATTGGTGAAGCCGATGGTTATCCACTTCTTATTTCTTAAATCTCCCTCCTACATTTACAATAAATTCAAAGTAAAGGGGAATAAGAAAGAGGAAAAACTACTTGAAAGGAGGTTAAAGAACTACAATTTTAAAAATAATACCACACTTTTAACAAATTTATAATTTGTTCTCGTAATATTTATTAAAAGATCGTCTCTACTCTTTTCCTTCTCAAGAGACGTCTTTCTCTGTTTCTCATTTCTCTTTCTTTTTCTATTTATTCATTTTTTTTCCTTTCTGTTTCGGAGGGGGAGTTTTCAAGGCTATAGAAGATTTTTACATTTCTGAGATTTTCAACTACTACTTTGTTGTCCTTTATTATGTGAGCATTATTGTTAGTAATCTTTACCACACGATAAGGCCCACTATATTTAGCTTCAAGCTTCCCAATAATTATATTGTTGATTTCTCAACCAATGAGATGAATTCGGGGCGTTGGCAGTCGTTTTTAATGTTCGAGGAAAGAACACATTACGATTGTGCTTGAGTATTGGTGTTCTTGTTTTTTGCAAGTGGCTTCGCCACCGAACAGTTTGCGAGTTTTTCAATGAAGTTATCATAGCCTCATGGGGTCCGAATCTGGTACATCTGTATCCAATAGTCCTCCTGGTATGTTTATTATTTTGGCCATACATAGTTTACTAGCAACTGAATGCCGCTTTTCGCGTGCGGAGCCTGCCGATAACAAAAGCGCATGATGGCAAGAATATCGAGCCCTTGCTTCTTAGTTCTGGTTCGACAACATAGTTCTTAGACAATTTAAGAGGGTCTTGTGAAAAATTTCTGCCTTGGAATTAGCCTGTGGATTGTATCTCGCAGTCGTAGTATGGCATGTGCCTAGCAGCCGGCACACACTCTCAAACAGGTGAGAAGTGTAATTGGCTCCGCGGTCTGTGACAAAATTGTCTGGGACACCCCAATAACCGGAAATATTTTATTGACCAGCCTTTCACTACCGTCTCTTTAGTTTTAATCTCGTGAGGGGAAAGGCCCAAACGCAAGTGTGAGAACCGATCTACAACCAAGGGTAAAATAAATTACTTGTAGCCAGCCCCGGCAGAGGGGGGTAACTTCAGGATAATCTGCATTCCATGAGTGGGAAATCTTGTGACTGACCGTCGTCTTCTTTCCATAGAGGGATTGATTTTCCCTCCTTCCTACTTTTGATTAGCTGGCTTGTTCACCGACATCTGCGTACTACGATTCTTTGTTTTCAAAGCACGCTGCGCTGTGCATGCTCTGGAGACATAATCAAATCTTTGAATGAAGCGAGTCAGGACAGCGATTTATCCCCCAGGGTGTCCCCTGGTGGTGTGTTATCTTAATCACTTATCGATTATTAGGCATTTGGAGCAATTTTCTGGAATAGCTCAGTGAGATACTCCACATACAATTGAATTTTCTTTTTCGTTGATTACCAAAACTTGTCTTTTAAATATATAAGTGTTTAGCTTTTTTGTGTTTATCTATCTAAAACATGTTTTTATAGCATTTTTCATTCAATTTTTTACACCCTATGGGTTCCTTCACGTCTCTTTACCTTTATATGCAAAAAACTAAATCGTATTTTGAGTTTCAAATTCATCTAATAACTTATTTTCTAAAGCTATCCGCTCAGCCACAGGTATAGGTGATTCTTTTAAATTCGTAATTTTCTCATCGCAAGAATGTGATGTTCTGTATTCGTGGAATGTGGGTCAAGTTTATTTAAAGGAACTGCTTGTAGACCTTCGGTCATGTCTGCGGTTTTGTCGCGTGCTGTCTCGCCGTCTGAATTCCTGTGG
>JABUQX010071217.1:0-41934 GCA_015478945.1 Trachelipus rathkii
TTTTCTCCTGAAGTACGAGAGGAGCTCATATAATATGTATATTATTATACAGTATTAGTATATAGGGTAGGTAAAGTGCCATTTATCGCATATAGGTATCTATAGCAACTGGCTACATTTATAAAATGATTATCCCATAATAATATTACTGAACATAACTACTACGATTATTCAAAAAATATTATGACAATAACGTAATTAAGTAAGATACCCATTTTATACTCTTATATTATACTTAATATATAATATTCATATTTATATATATTATATTATTAAGTATATATCAAAGATACAACTGGATCACGCCAAAATAGTAATAAACAGCGTTATATACACATATATACCATGATAGATCATTCTAAGTCACTATTCACCTCACACAAACCCTATCATTTTTACTGAGAAAACAAAAATTATATAATAATATTACTATATATTCTTAATAACGTTAAGTTCATAGTTATTTTTATACTAGTTGTATAGGTATATATATTTTGGTCATTTTTATTATTATGATTAATGTATAAACGGCTCTAAAAAATTATTTTATCCTAATATATTATTTTATATTTATCTAAATATTTTCATTATAATTTTAGACTATACAATATACACTCCTAATTAAATTATATATAATGATGTATACCATAATATATTTATAACCCTATATAAAAGTATAAACAGTTACTGATTATATAAATTCAGTCAGAAAGACATTACTATATATATTAAATTATTGATTGTATACACTAATAAATAATCCAAATCCTATAATCTAAAACTAGATATATATAAAATTATTCATTTTCTACGTATATATATATATAGTACTGGTATATTTATTACAGAGTAGTGCCTATATATATGTATATATATACCTACCACAAAATTATTTATTCAATAAATTTCCTACTATAGTATATTTCAATAAAAGAGTTATAAGACAATAAATTAAGTATTAATATTATGATAACCTTTTGTTATGCATATATTAATATATACTACAAAAAGTATAGCAGTACTATTTAATAAAAAAATAATCCTAAAGGTATCGATATCATTTATTATATTTATATTATATATCCTACTATATTTATTTAATACTATATATATCAATTATAACATAATAATACTCATTTCTAAAAGTCTTAAAATTTTGGTAACAAAATATAATTTTTATAGATCATATTACACTTCTCTCCAAAAGTTCAAATTTATAGTGGATTATGCTCCCTCATATAATATTATATATATATACCTATATTATCCAAAGAACTATAATATAAAAAATGCCTTTTCTAATTGATATTAAAAATTACTAGACCTTCACCTCTTAATTGCTGCAAAAAGCTTCATATAGTGCTAGACACTATTATTATGGTGATATATAGATATATGATAGTTGAGATGTATTGAGACGAATACTGAGACATAAAAATACTCGGAAATAATATGTTACTAAGATGTATAAATTTAATTATTTCAGAGAAAGTATGAGCCGCCACTGTAATAAATACGTCAATAGACGTCAATAGTCATCAGAAGCTCTTCTATGATGTCTATTATAACGATCTCCACAGGATGCCTACAATTTCTAAAATTATTACCCTAAATACACAGGACTAATACAATATACTAATTCATTTTCCTACTAAATATTTATTATTTAGTAAAATTTTAATGAGCCATATATGGATTGTCACGGAGAGATTAGGCACCGATATTATTATGTTTGAGAATAACCTACTATAAATAATACAAAAATATTTTCAAATTCAATTAAATATATTATTAGATCAAGGAATTATAATTATAAGGACCTTTTCCCAATAGTCTAGAAACTATTTAAATAGTAACAATTAGATAATAAAAAAAACTAAGAAAATTTATTATTATTATTGTTAAACACATAAAAACCTATATACTTAAAAATATATACAAATCACTATTTTCTACTGAGCTATGTTTTTCAAATTAACACCATTTAAATATGATTTATATCCAACAAATTTCACAAAAGATTAGCATAAATTGAAAATTAGATTCAAAATTAACATCTAGTGTACTATTTAACTATGATATATAATATGGTAATGTATAACAACTATTAAAATCCGAAGACACCCTATTGTTCCTCACACACAAAAGAGTCCTTATCTTGTATAAATATATACAATGTATCACTTTCTAACACGATCTTTTATATTATTACAATAGGAATGGTCCATATTATTATATGATTTGAGTACCTACAAAATATTCAATAAGATTTAATTTAAATAGAAATTTTAAGTAGTAGCGATTATGAGATTGTATTATAGCAACTCCTGTACCTATACTCAATTAGTGACTAATATATAAATAAATTATCTATACTATACTCAAATTAGGTAATATCAGATCTCACTTAATTAGATCAGCGATAAGGGTGTCACGTCAAATAATAAGTGCAAGCAATAGGATAAGTATATATATATTACGAAAAACCCTTTCTAAAAATTGTGTGTAAAAACATCTACCAATTTTACTATCAGAAACTATGTATATTACGAGAGGAATAGCCATTTATATTATCGAACCACAATATACTCACACAAAATATTCCAAATAATTATATCAAAAATTTCAAATTTTGGACAAAATTAATTTAAGAGACTAGCTCTTACTCCAAAATTTATAGATCAGACTATATTAAAAATATACCGAAATCATCCTAGCTTATTCTACATAACACTAGAAGTAGAATAATGAGTATAGACTTATGCGAACGCATGCATTTAAACTATATAATATATCATAATAAATATATAGTATAAATAATAATAAAATCACTTTATATATATAGTATAATAATTCATCTATTTTCATTACGACTTAGTAGTTTCAGGAGGATATAGGTACCATAGTTATATGATCCTATGGAAGCACCCTAGAAAATTACCAAAAATTTCCAGATATTTCAATAAATTTACGAAACAAAATATCAAGTGTAGTGCGCTGGTGTATACACGGAGGTAGTTATAGCGCGTTACTAGAGTTACACACTCAGGGAGATAAATATGAGCGCTATCTGTAGTAAGTTTAAGATGAATGTATTTCGAGCATCAAGCAGCACTAATACATATTTAGGGTGAATAGGTAGGGGTTAGGACCACAACTCACGAGCTAACACCCTTATTATTTAACGAATAATGAGTAATAGGATGACTCAAACTTGTCTAACTGACTCTGTATTTTCATGTGAGTATTCAGTGTGCCCAAAATGTATATATTATTTGAACTACAATAATACCCTAAATAATCTCAAAATATATATAACAATATTTGAGAATACAAAATATAATGATAAGTATGAGACCTCCTTACTCTATGCAATAATGAATAAAGCTCTTATATAGTTAGAGTATTCCTTACCTTATGTTTCACTCACTAACAATATATACTTTTTCCTTAATAATAAATGATTACACTTTTGTTAATGACATAGTATTTACGGGAGGAATGGACACATTAAGTATGATTTAAGACCGAACATAAATCAAAAATTATAAATATATCAAAATTTAGATATCACTATATAAATATATTAATTTAAAGTTTCCCTTAAATTAATTAAATAAGTAATTATTATATTTATACAAGCTATTAAAAATCCGAAGGACCTTATATATATATATATATATATATACCAATATAGTTATATGTATAACTCCACCACCTTTATCTAAATAATAATATAAAAATAGCATATATTTCTAGAGGCGACTTGTATATTCATTCAGTTGAAAAGCCTTTTAAATAATAATAATAATTGAGTTTTGAAGAAACAGAAAATAGAAGCTCAAAATATTATTCCAAATTATCAGAATATTTATTGAATCAAAATTATACTAAGGTACCTGTTATATAAGAACGAATTCTAGTACTGAAGACGACTTAAATCAGTCTTATTAAATTCAAGATGATCCAAAATATTTCTCGACAAATATTATTACTATTCTCACATCTAACACATATATACCTATTTGCTGAAGAATATATTAGAAAATACACAGAATTATTCTCTATAGATAATGTATTTCGAGTAGCGCACACATACTGGCGACCATATTTTAATTATGTATTCGAGAGGGCAAAATACCAATAAAATCTACATATAAAGAATATGAAGAATTATTCACAATTTGAATTATGAAACACTAGATATAGAACTAAATAATATGAGCACTAAAGTATAATCTATATGACATATTAAAATATATAATCCACGAGAAGAACACCCATCTATAAGTATATAATACCATACAACCAAAGAAACATTTACTAAAAATATAAATAAAAATAATCATTTTATCATACGACTATATCATTATTCATAGGGAGTAATAAGTCATGAGAGAGGTTATATGATATTGTATATACCTTATAAAGGTAACATAAAAGTTTAAAATAATTAATTAACTCAAATTAATTTATTTTAAACCCATATAATTAAAAAATTAAAGCCTCATATTACATATACACAAATGAAATAACACACGTACTAAAATATCCGAGAGAAGACTATCATTAGATATCCGCCTCACTACAAATAGAAACTAACCTTATATCATAATAAAAAATAAAAATCAAACATTATTGCTACGACTTGATATATGCGTGTCAGGATAAGAGCATACTGGTCTACAATGTTATTAATGGTTTGATATACACTATTAATTAACTAAAATATATAACTATATGTCACTAAATTCAAAATTTGGCGCAATATAATTATATGTAAGATGACTCTCTATCTCACCCATAAGTCATAACAGCTATGTCAATTATAGCAAAGAAGGATAATCTATCGTAATATCGCTACCAGAAACACACACAAAACCTTTAATAAAAAAATATAACAAAATCTTAACTTATCTACGCACTTGTATGTTGTACCAATGGAGTACGTATATATTCGACCGTTATACTTATGACTAGTTTCGATACCACCAATTTGATATTCATGAGAGAGTACATATTCAAACTAGTATATCATGTTAATATTTGGTCTTATATAAAAACACTATTAAGAGACCCTCGTAACTTAAGAGTGCCCAAACGCAGAATAAGAACAGCAATCATGAGAACAGCAGGAAGCACAGGGCGCATAGTCGCGTCCATGGGCCAAGCTGATGCTAATTTCCTAGGGATCCCTCGGCACACCAGACGTAAAGCCTCTTGTGATCACTTATCAAAATTGAGATCAGAAATATTCACTCTTATCCTGTAGCAGATAGTTATCTCTACCACTTCACGGAAGCACTTATGCCATTATTATTATTAGGGCTAGATCAAATTATTAATTTTGAGCAATAAGTAGATACTCTCATATATCCAAAAAAAAATTAATAACAAAAATTACATATAGACTCTGAGTATAGACTAATAATAATTTTCGATACACGAAGAAGATAATATCTAACCTAAGATTTATATTAATATTAAATTAAGGCCTGAGTAAGATAACTAACATATGTTAATTATCTACTCATATACATAAACCTTTATAATAAATATAGCAATATTAAATAAAAGCATTTATGAACTGGCCTTTTGTGATAGTGAAGGCTCATTTATTATGTTAATTGAACCATCAAAATCCATAAAAAAATATTTATATATCTAAAATTTATCAAAATTTTGACAATTAATTAATATTAATGATACCTTGTATTTAACTACTATATTTATTATCGCTACTTCATTGAGCATATAAAAATATTTAGTAGCATACATATTCTCAAGTATTAAATCACCACTCACCCCACACAACTATAAAAATATCACATATTCTAAAAAAATTATAAAAATATACTTATATATCTACGACTTATGTATTATCAAAAATTGCACATTTATATTTATATATGAATCACAATTATATACCTAAAAATATTAATATCAAATTATTTACATAAAATTTTGTAAACAAAAACTATTAGGATAGCATCATCTTACTACCAAAAGTTATAATATAATAGACTACTAATTAAATATATATGTCCAGGAATTAGATATCACTCACCGAGTAATTGTAAAGCCCACAGCATAAATCCATTTGATAACACACACACTAACAAAAATGAGGTAATATATACGACTTATGTATTATTTATGATAGAATAGGAATGCCTATTATTATATATATGGTTTTGAAAAAACAAAATTACACTAAAATTTACAAATATTTCATATATTTATGATACAAAATATAATTATAGAACCTTAGTTACTTCTAAAACGTATAACAGCTCAATACAAAAATCCGTAATGATAACTTCTAGTCTGCGCATATATATAATCACAACATCGGCTGATATCGATTGGATATACAACCTTACTAAGAATTATATCATCACAACAAATACTGTATATCTATCGACACTTATACATTTCAGGAGAGAGAGTGTGCCTGAGATAAAAATATGTTTATGAATGAGCCTAACATTAATATCTTTTAGTTGTCCATAAAATTCTGTCCTTAATAAACAATCTTGGTAACAATTTTCGCATACCAAATATGTAGTAAATATTATGATTAAATGACTAAATAAATCATACTAGCACCAAGAGTATAGCTTCAACGAGATTCAAAAGAAATCTGAGAATAATATATAATAGATGTCTCGATCACACCACCACACAGCGTAAATAGCATGTAGCTATTAAATTTATACGACTATATTCTTTTAATCTAGCTCTTAAACTATGATCTATTTTCCACTATAAGGACGAGATAATGAGCTATTGCTCAGTTTATAATGATTCTCACGAAAGCAATACAAACTAAGATATAATTCGAGTTACTTACAATAAATAGTTTGTACATAATTAAATCATATTACTTGCATACACAATCATTGTATTATAAGCGACTCATCATAGTTATTAATATAATCAATCACTCTAATATACGTAAATAGTAAGGCAACGGTCACTTTCAAAATCCAAAGAGTCACACCATACTGGTAATTATATATATAAACAGAAAAACTTTCTCTATATAATATACAATCACTATATATTACACTACGAACTATAATGTAATTCTATATAAGAAATGGACCAATTATTATATGAATTGATAATATATAATACCACTAAAAAATATCAAATAAATAATATAATAAAATATTTAATGTAGAATATCAAATATTATTAACAATTTAATAAACAAAATAGATCAATAATAATAATAATAAATAAATCAGAATCTATATTAAAATAATAATAGTAAAAAGATACTCATAATAAATTAACATAATAATAATCACATTAATATTATAATAATACACACAAAATAATGTATATCTAATAAATAATAAAAAATACATTTTGCATAACAAGACAATTGATGACTCTGTCGCTCCACTAATTGAGCTCATATATATATGTATATATGAATAAATACAAGTTTTACAAATATCACAAATAATAAATTTACATAAATTACAAATTATATTTTAAGAATACACTAAGTGACTAAGCTAATTACTAATTACTATAACAATAATAATTATCAATAAGATAATAATAATTCAAGTAATACGTAGTTAAAATATAATCGAAAAACTATCTGAGATAATTCCTAAACTATACACATAAATAGATACTATTTACTATAATAAATATAAAAATTATCAATTTATCTACTGACTTGTAATAATAATCAGGATAAGATAATAGTAGTACCATATTATTAATAATAGATATTATTATTATATCACCAAATAAAAATCTGACAACTAATTATAATAATAATCATAAATATAGTACAAAATAATTATATATAGAGACATATTATATACTAATAAATTAAATATATAATTTATCGCGTTTAGTCGATAAGGATGCTATACCTCATAACTTTCACCCTCGAAGATTGAATATACGATTGACAAGAATCCATGTATATATATATACTAGCTATTAAATAAATAATATATCACTGCACAACAAAATATATAAGATTTATAATCTATATATATATAACTATAGTATATATATCATTACAAAAACCTATTATTAATATAAAATAATAATACAATAATACACTATTTTCATAACGACTATTTGTATTTACAGTGAAGATAATTATAGGCCGATTAAAAGATAATGATTGAATATCACACATATGAATAATATACAATAATAATAAATTTAAATAAATTTTTATGAGACTCACACTATTAATTTAAAGGACCTGTTACTTGTTAGTTAAGCTCATCATCAATCACACTACATACCGAAAGAAGAGTCAAATTACATAATTGCTGGAGATCTATCTAATTAAATGTTTACTACCTAAAAATGTAAATATGAAGTTACTCAAAGTATAAATTTAACCTAGTGAGAGAGAGAGCCAGAAGAGTAAGTATGTACACGAGCAAAAAGTCCTTTATGAACGTAAGAAGATATAAGAAAGATCATGATTAGAGATCGAGAGACGAGCTAAGAGTAGCAGTTATCAGAGAGGAATGGCCATGAGAGAGAGAAGGTAGTAAGTGAAGAGAGGAGAGAGCACGGCAGACGAAGAAAAGTACGAGACAAGAAATTGTCATGAAAGTTAGAAATACAAAGAGAGTTTTAGACGAGAAAAGTTAATTAAGAAATGAAGATAATGTGATGTAACAAGAGGATCGAAAAGTGTATGAAACGAGCTCGTTAAAGAACGATCGACAAGGTAGACCCGAGAGAGAGAAGGAGAAGAGATTGAGAGAGATCGAGAGTGAGAGATGATAGTTAGTAGAGAGGAGAGAGAAGGAGGAACACCAGAGAAGAAAGTATGACACACAAGACAAGAGATGTGATTTCGTGATTAAAATATGATATGAAGAAGGTATTACTGTCATGTTACTATTAGTAGACGACTGAGTGCACAATTGTACATGAGTGAGTATTTGGTATCCTGATTTTTATTGAATAGAGTTGGTTGTTTTTTGAAGATGATCTCTAACAAAGAATTGATGATTGTTTGTCCAAAAGAATGTTCTAGATAATCTTTTTCTAGAGATATTTTGAAAGATTTATCTAAACTAATTAATTAATTAGTTAGCTAATTATTATTTATTCTTTTCTTATATTAATTTTTTTTATTGTTTTTTCATAACATTCATTTTTGTTCTATTAAATGAATATATTATTATTATTATCTATGTACATTAGTATTAAATTATAATTACGATAGACACATATTTTGGGTTTAATTAAATCAACTACAAAAATCATTACTTAAATATACATTAATAAAAGTATTACTATTATTTCTCGACTATGTAATTTCAGAGAGTTATGAGTATGACCATGTTAAATATATGAATTACTTGATTACATAAAATACTATAAATAAATATAATTAACATATATATCACCAAATATATCACTAAGAAATAATTATATAGAACGAAAATATTAAGTTAGAAGATCAACTAAAGTTATCTAGATAAGTAAACAAGCTAATTAAAATATACCGGTAAGAACATTTCGAAATAAAAGTATATAATAAACAAGCCTTCTAACAAAATAAAAAATAATAAAATATAAAACAAATAAAATAAAATATAATATAATAGAAGATAATGAATATAATAAACACAATATAATTTTAATATAAACAAAATAAAAACAACATTTGAGAAGGAATAAATAAAATAATTACTTATTTACTATCTGTAACTTGTATTAATTCAGGAATAATGGGAAAAAAAACGATAAGGTCCATATTGTGATAAATAAATAGGTTATAGAAAACTAAATACAAAATAATAAATAAACAAAAAATTTAAAATTTTCATATAACGAATTTAGAAAAAGAATGGTACTTTGTCCCTAAGCAACTTTGTTCTCTTCAAACGATATAACTTGTTTAACTAAGCTAAAAAAATACATCCGAAAGACACCGAATATAGTGAAATTTAAAATACACCTCTAAATAAAAAAAAAAAAAATATAACAAAAAATCTACTTTATAAAAATAAATAATAATCACTATAATCTTATATATATATATAAGTGTGGAAAAGGCTATTAAAATAATTTAGAGAAAATTACTATATCATATATAAAAATATTTCAAATTTACAATATTAGACAAAAATTATTTAAGGACTCTTTACTAAAAGTACTACAAAAAGTATAACAAATGACTATTAAATGCGTAATGATCAACTCTATATTATTCCATACACAAAACAAACATCCTTTACTAAAATATTATAAGATTACAATTATTTACTACGACTTTAGATATTTCGGAGGAATTGAGCCATTTTAAATGTATATGAACCAACAAAAAATCACCAAAAATTTTAAAAATTTTAAAAAATTTATATATTAAACAAAATTTTTAAGATTAGTAAATAAATAGTAACCATATAAATACTATAAAACAGAAGCCTAATTAAAATACTCAACAAAACCTAAGGAGATTATTCCCCAGATACTCACACGAGTCCGTTTCTAAAAGCTATATTCCAATAATAAACTATATGACACTTTTATAACGACTTGTTTTTATTAGTCTTCTCTTGTAAATTATAATAATTGTTGAACCAAAAATCCAAAATTTCAAAAATTTTGTACATGTTCATTTGGAACCTGTTACTCAAAAAGTATAAACAGCTATTAAAAATCTGAAAACCACTCTAAGTATTTTCCCATACGATAATTTTTCATAAAAAATTTATAAAAAATCACTTTCTACGAACTTGTACTTAATATAAGTAGCTATTTATTATATGATTTAAACTCACCAAAAAATAACAAAAATATCAAAATATCAAAAATTATTATATTCAAGCTTAATTAAAGGACCTGTTACTTATGGAGTAAAAGTATTATATCAGCTATTAAAATAATCCGAAGAATTCTAATATTCCTCCACATACAAAACCTTTATCTAAAATATAAAATTACTTTTCTTAACGACTTGTATTATCAGGAGGAATGGGCCAATATTATTTCATTAATTTCCTCAACTTTACCTTCACCACTAATTTTGCTAAAATTTGAAACAAAATATAATAGTTTACCCTCTTACTCCAAAAGTAAAAAAGCTATTAAAAATCCGAAGATAATAGTAAAATTTTAAACAACAACAGAAAAAATCTTTCTAAAAATCAGGAATACAAATACACTATTATTCCAGATCTTGATATTTAACAATTAAGAAAAAAAATAAGCCATTTATAAATATGATTTAAACCACAAAAAATTCAAAATTAATCAAAAAATTTAAAATTTTGATACAAAAATTATTTAAAGGACCTGATTTCTCCAAAGGTATATAAAGCTAATTTAAAATCAAAGATAACCATATGTATCCTTAAACAATAAACCTTTATCATAAAAGTAATAATAGTCACTTTTCTACAGAACTTGTATTTCAATAGGAATTGCAAATATAATGTTGACCTACAAAATTCAAAAAATTTAAAATATAAAAATTTGAACAAAAATTAATTATAAGAAGCTGTTAAATAAATATGGCTCTGTAAGATATAAAGGTATTAAAAAGTTTACATGCTAAATTGAGCATAACCAAAATATATATCACACAATTAGAAACACTTTCTAAATATAAAAAAATTCATTTTCTACGAAACAAAAGGTGGTACGGAGAATAAAGGCCATATTTAATGATTGAACCAACAAAAATATCATCAAAATTTTCAAAAATTTTCAAATTTGCAAAAAATAAATTTAATAACCTATGACCCTATAAAATATACCATAAAAATAATAAAAAGCTATGTTATAATAATTCACGAAGACATTCTAGTAATTTATCCTCACTATCAACCAGACTCTAAAATATAAAAATCAACTTTTCTAATACAGCTTTTGTATCTGAGAAATAAAAATTGCTAATTTTTAATAATTTGAACCACAAAATACAATATTTAAAATAATTTTAAAAAATTTTAGACACAAAAATTAATTAAGGAACCTGTTAACTTAAAAAAATTGAGGACTGTTACTCCACAAATATAACAGCTATTAAAATTCCGAAGTAACGAAGCGTAGTATTTAAACCTCATAATATAAAATAACTATTTAAAAAAATTATAAAAATAAATCACTTTTTTCTACGACTTTAGTATTTCATTCTAGCGAGGAATGTGCACCTATTTTTATATTGATTGAAAATCACTTCAAAAATTTCAAAAAATTCACAGAATCTATCAAATTCTAGAAAAACAGACTTAGAACATAATTTCTTCTATCACAAGTATAAGAATGACTATTAAAAAATCCGAAGGGTACCTTTCACACTTAGTAATCGACTATGATAAGCCTACATCTCAAATAATTTATTATTTAATTCACTATATTTCACTATATATATATCAACGACTTATGATATTTATGATGAGAGTAAGTATGGGCCATTATTACGTATGTATTAAACCACAAACACATCTATCAGTAAATATTATTCCAAAAATTCATGGATGAGGTCAAAAAAAATTATATTAAGGACCTCATCATATACTATATATACTGCTCTCAAAAAGTATAAGCAGCTAAAATCTAAATAATAAACCGAAGACAATGTCTAGTGATTTCATAAGCCCATGATATATAACCTATTTCATACCAACATAAAATATTATCTAATAATAATAAAAAAATTCACCTGGTTTCTACACTTGTATTTCAGGAGGAATGGACCATTCCTAATTATGTATGGAATAACACAAAACATCCAATCTAATATTAAAAATTTTCATAATTCTATATTGACCACCTCATAAATAATTATAAGGAACTTGATAAATAGTATATTACCTACTAAATATATATAAACATATACGTATACCACTATAAAATATAATCTATAAACTCATCCATAGTCTAGTTATTAAAACTAGATATATATTATACTAATATAATATATAAATACCTAATACAGATAAATAATATAAACACAAAATGATTACAAGCTCTATATAAAAATCCCGAAAAATAAATGTTAACTAATGTCTGACCTTATACATTAATATATATTATAATATAGTAAAAAAAGATAATTATATTTTAAAAAATACTAGACAATCAACTTATTTACTCAACGTACTTGTGGGATATCTCATCGAGCGTAATTGCGGGCCTTATGATTTATGTATTAGTATAGAAACCCTAAGCCATCCATACATTCACAAGATTCCAAAAAATTTTCATACGAATTTGCCACAATATAAATTGAATTAAGAACTTACTCGATACCTACCTAAAGTATTTTTTATTCTAAACAAAGATAGTCATCACAACAATGTTCATAACTTATTCCTCAGAAAATCCGAGACTATACATATACGTTAGATCCCTCAATAGCATACTAAAACCTTCTCAATAAACAAATATATGTAAACTTTACATATTCTCGTATATTTCAGGAGTATCTTCACGTGGATTGTGGAATCGCCAATCCATTTATATGCTTGCAAACCATTAAATATAAAATCAAAATTTCTAATAAATCATGACAAAAAATTAATCTAAGGACATGATATATCTATCCTCCATATAGCACGTAAGCTACAAGTTTAACTGATATGAGAATCTCCTCTTCTTGAAATATAATCAGAAGGTACCTTGTCTTATCTAGGTCACGACACTTGAGTATTCAAACAGCACGGAATGTATGCTCGCATATGTCATATTGTTAAATACACCTACCAATACATTATAACTACTCAACATATTAACCATGAGTTATTTAACTACACACATGACAAAAAATTATCTAGAAGTAACACTTTTGCACAATAGATCTCAAAATTAAGTTTTTCGTAACAGCTATTAGATGAGAATATAATCGTAGTACATATACACCACACTATAATATTACCACTACACGATATACACATACGAGATAAACACGCAATTCAAAATGCATTATAAAGATCATCATTATACTACGTACTGCTGCTAGTACTTGTCATTAATGCCCAAATGACCTTAATTTAGTCAGAGTGATACCCAATAAAATCATACAATAAATTATATACTAATAATATAATATAAAATATGTAACAAAATTATTTACAGAGACACATACTTACTCTACAAAAGTATAACAGTCTTATTAATAATATTCACTAGATCAAATACCATATGTGTATTTTCCTATAAATACTATATATCACCTTATAACATAAATAGGTATATAAATATTATAATACACAAATACTACTATTTCAATATACGAATATGTTAATTTCGAGGTGAGGATAATAGGATATAAATATGATTTGAACATCAAAAATTCATAAATTTACAATAATATTATGGCCTAAAAATTGTAAAATATAATATACCATGTTTTACTTATGTACTATAAAAGTATATATACATTATCTATATATTGAAAAAATGTCATGAGCACTAGCTAAATTTGATAATTGTTAGCTCTTACGGTGTAAATCTTAAATAAAATATTTTATCTCATTGGATATAACATATAGAATAAAATAACCTTATACAATAAATTTTAATATAATATATTATGTACTTATATTATTTAATATAATTAGGTAAATAAATCTGAATTTTTTTTTGTGTATATAGGAGGAAATTGATTCTTAATTATATGTAATGTACACTAAAATATGTATTGAAATCCGACGAGAGGCTTAGAAATAATTTAAACAAAGATACTTTAATTATCATAATTTCAAAATAAAAAATGTAATCGACTAGAGTGAAGACTAAAACTTACAAGGCTGGTACTCATACTAGTCTTTCTAGGCAAGGAAATTTTCTTCCTTAGCCTAGTGTATTTAGAAGATCATTTCAGTGGCTATGGAGACAAATTTCGAAGAAGTGAAACTACTAGTGCTAGGGTACTTCTATATAAAAGAGTTTTAGTGTTTTCACTAGTAAATAATGCTGGCCACAATGAACGATTAAAAGCCTATAGTTTTTTACAAAACAACTTAAATTACTAATATGATATATGTAGCCAATTAATGGACATTCGTACTCATATTATATGTCTACGACTTATATGTTATTTTACACATAATAGGTAATAATATAGATCCATTATTATGTATTAATATGTAAATATAGTAATATACTAAATAATATAATTTACAAAATATATTTTACCAATGTATTCTGTAATACATAGAGACCAAGTTAAGTATATTTTTATAAGAGACTCCGTCAGTTTTTGATTTTGTTTTCTTGTTTTCTTTTTCCACTATATTTCTTCCAAATAGTATGAATAAAAAGCACCTAGTACTTAAGAAATCACATTATAAGATAAGCCGGAGTGACGATCATGATTCAATAAGTATAATATATGGACCAGTTTAGGTTTTACGCCACTAACAATAAAAACCTTCATCGTTAATATAATTATATACAAATTTTTTTTTTTTTTTTTTTTACACTAAATAGCGTATAATATAGGTGATAATCTTTTAATATAAATCCATGTAGGAACCGCACAAAGAGAGATTGCAGTGAGATATTCGAGGAGCCTCGTCTACGTCGAACAATTCCAAGGGTAAACGCATGGGCAGACTAATTTCACACAAATCCCCTACCGCCCGGGTGAATCAATATACATCAAGATTCTTAACGCTCGCTTCTTTTTTGGTAATTTTGGGTGTCGCAAGCGGGGTGTTCCTGCTTAGTCCCTCTCCCAGCTTATCGGGCGTATGTGAAAACGTCCCCATTTTATTCTTTCCTCGTTCCAAATACTTGAAATTGATGTGTAATTTATTCGTAGGTACTCGTTATCATGCCCCATAATTCAATTTTAATATGATTCATTCTAACAAAGGAGGAGCCTTTTTTATTTACACTTTTGTGACCCACTCAAGCAAGGCCTTATCATATGATGATACACCAAACTAATAGTAAACTCTGTGTTCTTTTATCTATAACTCACCATGTTAAAAGTATATAAAAAAAAATCCTTGGTATTATGATTTCTATTATCTTTTATTTATTTCAGTTATGACAGAAAAGAAATAGGATCTCATTTATTTGCGTTTTTTATAATTGAAGTTACATAAAAATAACATCTTTGTATATAAAGCTTTAGTTTACGCCTGAATTTCAAACTAATTTGTATACATAGAGATTTCTAATAAATTCTTTGATAAGTGCGAAATACTTATATTGAAGACTACAATCTACTATTAGCCATTTTTAAAATTTTAATTGATATAAATTGATTTAAAATAAATGTATTTAAACTACTTCGAACTTTTGATCATGTCCATTACCAGAACATCTTACCGAGAAACAGTTCTATTTAAATTAAATTTCATAGGTACTAGCAATATGTTAAACAAATACATACAAAAACAAAAAAATCAAAAGACTATTTAGACCCCTCAGATGAAAAATTGAGTAAAATGTAACTAAAATAAACATGATAAAGAAAGAATCCTATACTTATATATAGTTTTTAACCGGACTTGTATTATATATCAGTGAGGGATGTAAGCCCTATATTATATTTTTGAATAATGAAATAACAACATATAAATATTATATTCTAATATAAAAATTAATAATAAAATCAAAATATGTATAATAAAACTTATTTGACAAAATAAACATAGGAAACAATGATTAGACCCTATTTACTATAACTTATAAATATAATAGTATTATATATTTTATATCATATTATCCTCAGAGAGAGTGGAGAGGTATGGTGTGATACTACGACTATATTATAACACACTCCAGCCTGATATTTTATTTAGTTTCTATGTTTGAAAGGTTGCAATTTTTTTTTTGAAAATGTTCTCATTCAATGTCATCTTGAAATAATGATTATGTAGGTCATATTGGTATAAACTTTTAATAAAAGCATTTTTTTTCACATAAAATATATATATTAAAAAACCTGAATTCGCGCGAACGACTAGGTATTTCACATAATAATAATAATAATACCAACTTTTCGCATGTAACCAATGTCTGAAATATAGTATAGCAGCTTTAGCTCAAGTCATCTGCCAACTTCCTCTGCGCAACAGGTGGTTCGTCTTTGCGTACGATTTAGCATTCATGCTGCAACGGTTCATTCCTTGGCCGACGCGAGCGAAGAGCGTATTCGGATTTGCGGGAAAACGTCGAATGACGTACAACGCGACACAAAACGCATTCGAATTCCCTCATGAAAACCATAATACGATTCGATCGGAAGTCTGCCTTAAACTTCGTCTGAACGCATCTATAGTCTGACAGGGAGAGAAATTAAGAGCTTCTATATGTAACAGATCGGAGATTTTTCGAATCTTATAAAAAGCGGCAATACCACACCATATAAATGAAAATTTTAAAAGGTAATATAAGTATACTCTATACTACAAAGATTAATTCTATAAATAAAATTTCACAAAAATTATTGAACAAAATTATAATTAAATGAAATGATAATATCATTATACTTATATATATATAACTAACTTCCTTTTAACGAGTACTAGCTATTATATATAATCCTATAGTAATAATAACCCGAACAAGTATTTGAGAAGCTTATAATTTTAGTATTGCAATGGTCGGAAAATTTAGAGTTATAATATAAATAAAATACAGATAACAACTTAATCACAGATGAATCTAATAGCCTATGAATTATGCTATATATATCGTTAGCAACTCGATTATAGTTTATAAAGTGTTGAAAAGTGTTATCATTATTGCTTTGAATTCAAAAAAATATTTCCACATAATTGTCGACGCATTTTGAGAGAAAATCAATTAAAGAAACCTCTTACTCTAAAACTATAATCATACAACAAAAAGTCAGGAAAGAAAGTGAGGCAATAACTGAATAGAAGTAAAGGGTGAATATAGGGTGATAACAACAAACATACATAAAATAGCTAACGAACATACGTGAAAAAGGAACCCCTAAGGGGCTGAGCCCAACTTTTTCAAAAACGACAAACAAAAATGATAGCCACCAATGCTTGATTCTATGGATTTTTGAAATACAGTCGCCTAGTCATTGACAGGGACAAAAACTTTTCTGAATGAAAAACAAATACATAGTATCATCACTGGTAACCACTTTTTATTTAGTAATGCAGAGAGAAGGGCCAGTTGACAAATTACGTATGTATGATCTGCTAGATCGTGCGTTCCCAACCAAAAATTTGATGTCAACACCTTACTACTACACTCAAAAATTAGGTCAAAATTCAGTGCCACCACTCAAACTTTTTCGACCAAAAAAGATAATAAAATAGATGAGTGGGAGCACTGGGAGGTAGTACCTAACAGAACAATATGTGAGATACAGCTACGGAGGAAGTTGGTTCAGCGCTCAAAAGTGATTAAGAATGGTCTAGTTATTGAGCACTGAAAGACACCATACATGGGCGAATAGAAGGTCATCCTTAAATAACTGGAGGTAACTTGTTCAAGGAGAATAAAGAATTATTCCAAGCAAGATTTTGAACCTGAAATCAGAGGCTTAGCCCACCTTCTTTTTATAAGAGGTTCTACACTTTAGCAACCATTGAAATAAAAGAGACTTCCCAATCACTATAATATTGTTTTTTGTTAGGAACACCGAAGAATGTTTTTACTGGTGTTTACATTCAGGTGAGCATACGTTTATGATTAATTAAAAGCCGGTGTTGAACACGGGGTAATATGAAGAGCTTGGGCAATGGTTTTTTTGAAGTAGATGTAATAGAATTGATTTTTTAAAAGAGTTTAAATTTTACAAGGTTGACGGGTGACGTATTCTGCACGACCATTAAGGGAAATCAACCACAATCTTCAGTTCACCCGTAGAGGCATTTTCTGAAATAGCAATTAATATATAATATATATTATAATATATATATAGTTATATAATTAATATGTATATATAAATTATATATTAATATATAATTTGTATATAATATATTGTACATTATACTATATAGTATAATATATAGTATAATCTATAATTATATAATATATATATATATATATTATATATAGTATATATTAGTATAGTGTGGTGTGTTGGTGTGTGTGTGTGTGTGTGTGTGTGTGGTGTGTGTGTGTTGTGTGTGTGTGTGTGTGTGTGTGTGAGTGGTGTGTGCAAGGAATGGCCTGATCAATTTTTGCAATAAAAGTAATGATAATTGACAATTAATAAACAATTATAAAATATAAATAAGTATTACCGTAAATATAGAATCTGATGAATCATTTTCAGATATTACACGATAACATATGTAAGTAAATGTTGGGAGATTGCAATTAAAATTCATTTCCCTTTTAGGGAAGTTTATGACAGGAGCTACTCCCTTATGGCAAGCCACAATATTCTTACGTTTTATGGATGCGAAAGTAAACATTTTAAGGTTGGATCGCGAAAGATGGTTTTTAGGTTGTGGGGAGTTATTTTATGGAGTTTATGGTTTAACTACCAGTATGAGCGACAATCAACTACTTTGCGGAAGATGTTGGTCAACCTCAAGAGAATTAGCGGGGTCCTAATGGCCGTACTGTCTGATAAAACTTTGTCTGCAGTGTGGAGGATGACCTAAATAATACTGACCACCCAATTGGGTGACATGTACGGTGTGAGTACTTGTGAAGGATTTTGCATTTTGTTGGTGGTCTTATTTCAACACACTTCTGAGAGTCGCTTTTCATGCCCCTACCGAGATGATCGTCCAGCACTTTTCCACTCGCCAAGTCAAACGTTATCGTGATTTGAAGTAGTACTTCTTATCGTAAAACGGGGTGATATAGGTTCCCTTTTCACAGTTTTGATGGAGAGGGATGACCATCGAGCAATTGTCGAAACTTTGGCTAGTGGCTCTTCTTTTTTCTTGTTTAGGTCCTTTTCTTTTCTTCGTGTTTAGATACCATTTTCAGTCCCGAATAGGTAAATCGGTCCAGAATTCCACCATGTTCAGAGCCAGAGAGCGAATATTTGGGTTTGGGTTTGAAGAGAGGGTCTGGAACCTTCTAACTTATTATTCAAAGACAGTTTATGGTTCCTTGTGTAATACTAATAAACTGGAAATTAGGATATGGTCTATTTTCTCACTTCGTATACAGAGGATTTTCTGGCTAGTTTTGTCAAGCGAAATTCCCACGTAAATTACCCCGGCCTGGCCAGCAGTGTCTATAGAATTTTGTCGACCTTGAACGGTAGAAAGAGGGTTGATCAAGCAAGAAAGTAAGTAATATTTTTTTTTGTTCTTTTGAAATAATTTCTGGAATATGGTGGAGCTTTTCGTTGATAGTTTCTTGCTAGTGGAGAGGTTGATCTGCCTGGAAAAATATGTTGTAACAGGTAAGAATAACGGTTCCATTTGCCATATTTTCAAGATATATGGGAAGCTTTCAGCGTCAGGAAGCACCCGCCCGAAAGAAATCTGACATATTCTCCCTGATATATGAAATGAAATAATCTAGATTCGGTTCTTTGGTAATAACGAGATAAATAAAATTCTGAGTTGAGGGTCATCATCTATTGGCTGCCTGATGGTAATTCATCTTGCCAAAGGTAAAATTGAGGCCATGAGCGGAAGTATGGGAGAGACACATATTTCTTCCGGCGTTGGGAAAGGTAGCAGAAGTTTGCCCCGACCGCTTTGAATCCAACAGCGCCCATTTTTTTAGAGAGCCACCTTTGAGCTTGTAAGACACTGGAGGTACACACAACACAAAATTACTCTTACGACACACAAAATGAAAACCGGGCCAGTTTGTAATTTATTTAAAAGTATTGATAGATTAGTATTTGTAAAAATAAATACAGACCCGAAGCGATCCCAGAAACACACAACACATCAACAACAAAAGACACTATTTTTCCTTTCTAAACTTATTTTTTTCACTATTTTATATTATATTATTTATTTCTCAAAAGAAATAGATAGAACTATTAATATATAATTATATAGTATAATATAATATATATAATTATTATACTCATATATTATTCAAATTGAAGATTATATTAATAAATACACATAGAGATTTATAATATATATATACAGAATAAATTATATTTTAAATAAATTAATAAAATATATAATAATATCAATATAATACTATATAACAAAAGTATAATATTTATAGTTGTCTATAAATATAACTATTATAATATATATAGTATATATATATTATATATATATATACATATATATATATATCCCATATATATATCACCATAACAATATATATATCACTACAATAAATACATAATTTTCCATTTGTTTACTTGAATACATATGAAATATTATTCGTAATTCTTTTGCGACTTAAAATTATATATGGATAGGTTATTTTAGTTTTTATCGGCGATGTTTAGATATATATTATTTTATTCACAAATATTTCCCACTTATGGAATATATATATATATTAAAATATATATATAGGGATTTTGCAATGGATTATGTCTTTTTTAAATTGCTATAAAATTGTTTTAAATTATTATTAAATTAATGAATAATAATACAAAAACCTTAATAAATATTAGTTTCATAATAGTAAATTAGTAATAAATCTATTCTGTATGTTGTTATACATACTTTACATTATAATAAATAATAATAAATATATATATATATATTATATTATATAATAATATTAATTATATATTAATATTAATATTCTGTGATCAAAAAATTTCTTGAATAATTAATTTAAAAACTCAAAAGAAATTATGTAAATATACCAAATAAAGGAAGATTTTCTTCGTATTGGATTGATTGGAGCTGCAAAGTACTTTTTTTTTTCTCATAATAATTTTCTCTTTCTCATTTAAAAGATAATGAAATTTAATGCGTCATTGTTCATTTATGAAGGGATAACATTACTTCGTACATTGGTTAAGTTAATGTTATTTGCTTATAACTATATATAGTTACTTGAAATATGTACGATATATACGCGTTCTCAATCCCGGAATAACTTAATTGATTTATCAAAGTAATTCTCAGTAAAATCAATCTATATCTTTCGAGCTCCGGTGAAAACTCCCTGCAACCAACCTTTCATATGGAATGTCCTGAGTTGACCTCGACAGATGTAGTATCTACTTACTATGGGAGCTTGAGAAGAATGATAATTATTATATATATATGATATATATATCCTAATAATAAACTATATTATATATATTATATATGGGCATTATTATTATATACTTATATTATTTTAATTTATATATTATATATATTATTATATATACTTATATTATATTTATTTATTTTTTTATTTATTTTGTATATTATATATTATAATTTATATAATATACTTCATTTATTTTTTTATTTATATATTATTTATCTTATTATTTTTTTTTCCTGTTAGTGTCATACTTGAATTCTTGTTTTATTGTTTGTGTATTTATTTTTTTTTTTTTTCAACAAAATCTTTTTTAAGTCAATAACTGAACTTTTTTTAGCAATTACTTGTTAGTTCAAGTATTTAATCAACACTCTTACGGTTTGAAGATTTTGTTTTGTCGTTCCCTTTGGATCGCACGTCCGTCTTTGTCACATACGTAATTTTAGTTTCTGCCTTCCCTCTCGTCATTTGATTCGAATTAACCCAAATTTCCTTTCGTTGAAGAGAAAACAAATAGTTTAAAACTAAATAATCACACAAACCATGAACATTTAAATTTCCTCTATACTCTATACAAGATAAATACGTTCCGATCCTGCAAATCTAAGGATAAAAACACGACGATACTTTTTCGATTAAGCATTTCGAATGTAAGCTCATAAATTCCTCCAACTTCAACTCTGGAGTATTTTGCCAATTAGGTCCTCCTCCTTCTTGGTCACGAGCCAACCACCACAATTTAATACTGTCCGATACTAAATGTATATAGAGATTACATGATATCTTTGAAGGATGCAATATCTTAGGCGGGAGCGTATTTGCATACCCGAAAGGGTATCAAACTTCCTGACAAATCACAACACTTCACAGAGAAGGTTTTGTCTATTTATGTTTGTGTTTGTCTATGTTTGTTTGTGTTTGTTTGTGTTTGTCTGTAGATAGTGAACTTTTATTTATTTTATTATTTTTTATTTTATTTCTTACATTTATTTTTATAGGCTTTTTTTTCACGATTTTTCTTCCTATTCTCCCCCTTGACATTATATAAAGTTAATTACAAGTGAGTTTAATTAATCTATTTTTCTTGACACAAGCATTCTCTCGCGAAATAATTCAATTTCCACCGAGGGTCTTTTTCACAGCATCCTGCATACACCCGACAATACATTTCCGACTTTCTCCATCTTTCTCACAAGAGAAAACCCAGACTTCATTTTCAAATCACAAAATTCTTCACTTTTTTCTCCCAGTTACCTTTTTCAGCTTCCAAGCGCGCCAGCTACTTATACAAGTATACCGGGCTACCGCGAGGCCAGTCTGGTGTCTCTCTACCTTTTTTCCATCCTTTTTTTTTTTCCTTTTTTTTTTTTTTCCGTGCAGTTACAGCTTTGCCTCACGCTTCGAATATTTTTAATCTAATTTATCTATTTTATTTTTATCTGCTGTTATGTTATATGATAGTAGCTTAAAAAATTAGGAAAATTAATTAATATATTTGATTTATCAATTTTTCTATTTTATCTATTGTTTATCTTCTTTTTTATCTATTTTATTTATTTCTATCTAAACACCTGCTCAAAATTATCGCACCCTTGCAGTCGTAATCCTCTTCCTGCCTTGTCCTCGACGTCTACAGTGTGATCTTCTGTCACGGAGCTGACCAGCCATCCAACTGATCGTCAAGTGATGCACACCAAACACATTCGCTGCATACTTCATACTACGGCCTTCCCCTATCTGGGTGGATGGTCTTACGCACTTGTTTCCCTTTAAGTGGAGTGGCTTGTCTATGTTGTCGAACATATTGGGTGTAGAGCTGCTGCTATAACTCCTGCAACGGAATTGCCAACGCAGTCGACGGATGCTGCAAGTGAACTAAACCACCAGGATACGTCGACAATTAGAAAATAACCTTCACACCTTGTCGAATGCTGATATAATCTATCTAACACTTGATTTTGTACTGATTAGACTGTATTCCACCTGTTTAGAGACAAATAACGGATTGGAACATACTTATGAACATGACATCAATTTTAAACGATGTGCGATAATCCTGAACAAGAGTTTTTCATATCCATAAAATTTTACCTATTTTTAAGTTTTATCTATCTGTTTTATCTATTATATAATGGCCGATGGAAAAAAAGAAAGAATGACTACTTAATCTATTCAGCTTTCATTTTTAATTCTGAATTTCTTATTATTAGACACTGACCACACGGGCTACATTATTAAGACGGCTGGTAGTGATGGTTTTCTTATTCTTTTACCAATGTTCTTAGATCATCTACTTTATCCGACTCTAACGGTAAGATACTTTAGCTTCTATATATATATATATATATATATATAATATATATATATATATATATTATATATATATATATATATATATATATATATATATATATATATATATATATATATTATATATATATATATATAATATATATATATATATATATATATATATATATATATTAATTATATATATATATATATATATATATATATAGTATATATATATAACTATAAATATATTATATATAATATATATTATATATATATTAAAATATATTATATTATAATATATATAATATATTATTTATATATATATATATATATATCTTATTATCTATTATTATATATATATACTATATATATATATATATTATATATATATATAACAAAATAACCCGGGTTTGGGGCTCAATCGGTTAGAAGGGACATGAGTCACATGGTAAGGGCGTGGTTTCGAATCCCTAGTCCGGATCCTGAGGTAGAAATACGCTAGAGTAGTTCCCCTCCCTAGAATAAGGCTATGCTCGTAAGGTGTGAACTTCTTTATAAAAAAAATAATAATATATACTGTATATATATAGTATATATATATATATATATATATATATATAATATATATATATTTTCTTTACTATATATATATATAATATATATATAATATATATTATATATATATATATCATTATATTATATATTATAAATTTCATCACGTCACATATTTGTACGTATTACAAATTACGTATTATGCTTGCCTTTTTTCTTATATTTTAAGGGCTCATTGTTATTTTTCTAGATTGAAAAAAAATAGGTAAAAATTTCTTTAAAGACTCCAATTTTTTTTTTAGTATTACAACTTGTTAATGAGTTTCATACGCTTTAGAATATTATAATAATGCCAATAACATTATTTACTTTCTTTACCATACCAGGAATCGGGGTTTATAACAGAAGTTCATCATATCAATGGCCAAGGGAATGATGCAGGAGTTGTATATTCCGAAATGCAGGCAAGAGAAAATACAGGAAATGATTTAGTTTATTTTAGGATGGAGAGTGAACTCTACCCTCAACCATCTGGTTACCATTATAAAACTGGAGGGAAGATGGCTAACTTACGTGAAAACATCACTTTGGAGAAGGTAACTGATATATAACTAGAAGAATATTTGATGCATTTTAGCGTTTTAAATCTTGGTTTAAGTCTTGTGGTTGTTTGGAAACAAAAGATGTCTAAAGGTGGTTTGCGGTAAAGAAAATTTTAGAGCATATTGCGATAGATCTCGCTTATTGTTCATACAATATTGGGGGAGGGGAGACTCTAGTTCCACCAACAATCTTTCTAGAGAAGTTTCCCTCCTAAATTATAGGAAATGCAAATAAGCTGTGAACAATTTTTGAAGAAAAAATCATACTTGATCTGACACAATCTGACACACAATTCAACTATAAATATTCATTATTTGCCAATTTTAATATATAATACATATTTTATTTCATTAATAATAATTCCAGTATTTATTATATATTTAACAAGATTCGACAATTTCATCGAAGAATGTACAGACCAGAGAATCTTTATGTTATAATTACTGGACAAGTTGATCCAAAAGATGTCTTCAAAACACTTGAAAAGTTTGAAGAAAAAATTATTAACAAGGTAAAAAAAAATAAATTAAAATATTGAAAATTTTAAAATTTTTCCAAAATTTTTAAAATGAAATAGATATAGAATTAGCAATGTCGAAAAGTAATAATAATTAATTTTCATTCATTTTTGTAATGTAGCGGAAATGAAAAACACTTTAGCTCTTGGTAGTACATTAAAATCTTAATTAATGTCATTTCATCTTTTAGAAAAGTTATATAACCAATAATTTTCCTTGACTAAATGGAACCTTCAAAGCAATGCTCCCTCTCTCTCTCTCTCTCTCTCTCTCTCTCTCTCTCTCTCTCTCTCTCTCTCTCTCTCTCTCTCTCTCTCTCTCTCTCTCTCTCCTGTAATTCAAGGTATGTAATCTTATTATTATTTTTATGATTTAAAGTTAAATATGCTTTCTTTCAGGGGGAGAGAGAGCCTTTTATCAAACCATGGCAATCTCCTGTTCCTCCACTTTTAAAGTCAGAGGATATTGAAATTAAGTATCCAAGTGATTTAGAAGATACCTGCATGGTATGGGTTGGGTGGCGTGGACCATCTATAGTCACAAATCTGACTGAGTAATTATAGTTTTTCAATAAAATATTCATATAATATTCTAATTTTTTTTTGTTTACAAAGGTTTAGTGAAATTTAGTGCTACATTTTTTAAATTTTCTTTTCAGGGCTCATAGTATGTCTGTTTTATTGAAATACTTGACAGACGTTTCGGTATCAATCTTGCCTAAAGTATTCGTTGAAACGGAGGATCCACTTGCTAGTTATGTAGGTATACTGCAAAAAAAAAAAGAAAAAAATATCCCAGCGAAAAAATGACAAAGATGTTAACGAATATTTAAAATCATTTTCTTTATTAGAAATTTAATTTTTGAAGCTACTTGCTTATTAGAGACATATTTTTTCGACGTTGACAAATTTGCTCTGACATTTATATCCCAATGACGATTTGTTGAGACATTTTGCATGTGTACTATTAGATATCTTATAATATATATTACCACATATTATATGCATTATATGCTAGATATGTATACAACATTAATAATCCAATAAATTGATGCAGCTAAATTAAAAATCTATATAAATAATCTATTAAAATCCAGATTTAATATATGATTCTAAATGAGTATTATATTATATATACTATATTATAATAGTATATAAATAATTAATTTATACTTACTATAATATATATATATAAATAAATATATATATATATTTAATAATATATAAACTATTAATATAATATATCAATTAAATTAAATATATACTAAATTATATATATATTTTTATATATATATTATAAATATATATATATATAATAATAATAATATTATAATAATAATATATATTTATTATGTATTTTATATATAATATATATACATATATTAGATCATATATGCTAGATATTATACAACATTCATTATATATATTATTTATATGATATATAATATAATCTTATTATATATATATTAATAAATTATTAATTATATATATAAATATTATATATATATTAAATAAATATCATTAGGTAATTATATATATATATACCTAAATTTAAGGTGGTTAACATAAATGTTATGGTGCCTTGCGAACGCCTTGAAAGGACAGAAAGGATGGACTTCACTACACCTATCATAGCCTTTTCACTATCGATACACACCAAATGCCTCAAAATTCGTCAGGAAATTCGCCCCAAGAATTATATATAAATATAATATACACATACACACTCACACACAACACAGATTAACACACTAAACACTGTATATACATATAATTATATAATAATAATAATAATTATAATAATAATTTACTATTAAATCTAATAAATTATATATACTTTAGGCTATTTAAATAACATATAAATAAATTTTTTAATAATATAAATTATATCATTTAATATATTATAATAATAATTATTATTAATATTATATTACTATAATATATTTAAATTATAATTAATATATATATATATATATATATATATAATAATTAATATATATTATATATATAATAAATATAAATATATAATATATATATATATACTATATAATTAATTAAATAATATAATATATATATACACTTACACTCACACCTATCAACCGTAATATATCTTTAACATACAACTCTAACACATATAATCACATAATCAAATCAACACACAATATATTCACATACTAAATAATAAACATGGTTTAAGTGATACACATTATTTATTTATATTAAATTTTGTTAAATCTATATTTAGACACTGAACATAAGACACTTAACCATACTTTACCCAATAGACACTTGCAATCTACCATGGAACTACATTAACTACCAACCATGTTATAATAATATATATATAATTATATAATTTATATAATACTATAATAAATAATATATAAATAATAATCCGAATATAATTAATATATCAATGTAAATATTAATGAAATATTATAATAAAAAATAATATTATTAATGTTTCTAAATTATATCAAATTAATATGAATTAAATTAATTTAATATTATATAATATATATATATATAATATATTATATTAATATATATATTAATATATAATATATAGTATATATATATATATATATATATAATATATTATAAAGTATTTTAATATAATATAAATATATATAATATATATATATTAATATATATATATATATATATATATATAATATTTAATATATATATTATATAGTATATATATATATAAAGGGAGTGTGTTTAAATATTATACTATGTATACTATATTATAATAATATAATACTGATACAACGTTACTATCAAGTCGTTTCATTATAAGTTTTTATGTGTAAATATCACTTACACTAGCCTCCTCCATACGATATGAAGCCGAGTCGCTCTTCATGAGTACAACAGCAAATATATCATATATATAAAATATATTTATATACACAATTATAATATACGAGTAAACATTCAACGAGAGATAAAAACACAACATAATACTAAATAATAGCGCCTCCTTATTAAGATACGGAAACATTGACCTTCTTTCTGGTATAAATGTGTATGATAAATAACTACTTTAGGCCTATTTTAGGCCTGGCACATACACTAGAAACATTTTTTTTTATTTGAGTACCTAATACCTACATGAAATATATATTACAATTGGTAAATACTTATAATATTTATAATGGTCAATAATAAGGTTAAATTAATCAGTATAGATCAATAAAAATCGAGAGAATATCAAATGTTATTATTATTTATTATAAATAATTATAATATCTTCAACTGAAACATAGCTTGTATAATAACTGGAGTTAAGATACCTTAAGCACATGAGTAAAATAAAGGAAAAATGCCTTCTCTTTTCTTGTGGTGGTAAATTGGAGTAATTCTCTTATAACTACAATAATATATACGTAACAGTCTGAAAATGTTGGAGACGAATTAAGTATTTATATAAATACGCTTTTTGGTTATTAAAGTAGTATTGTAACATATAAAAAATGATTTTTTTATATTCCTGACACTTGGGTATATTACGTTATTTATTTTATACTATAATGTATAGCTTATAAAATTTCGGTTTATAGGGATAATTTATTATTTAAATTATAATAATACAAATTATCAACTCACTAAACATACAATGTTAAATATTTATAATATATTTTAAGGATAACTTTAAATAAGAGATATAAATAAATACTATATACTTTATATTAATATCATATGCAATAGAAAGTGTACTAATATATTAACTTTCAATGATTTTTTCACATGAACATATGTGTCTATATAATATTAATATATATATTATTATATATATAAATATAATATTATATAAATATAATATATATATATAATATAATATTATAATATATATAATATATTAAATATAATATATATATATTATAATAATATATATTATAAATTATATATTATAAATAATACTATATAATATAATTATATATATATATATATATATAATATATAATTAATATATATTATATAATATATATATATATAAAATATAATTATATTAATAAGGCTAACATTAAATATAAACTACTAGAAAATTATAGGGTATTACTAAAAACTGCGCTTGTCATACATAGTAGATAGATGTCACTGCCAATGCTTAAGATTCCGCCCTTGCCTGCGTACGACGATTACAGTCTTATGAACACTAAGGATAGGAATGTATCATCAATATATATTAAGCTCTGCTCTTTGATGTAGGTGTAGTAGTAGGTTATAGGATAAAAGCTATGAGAAATGAAATTATATAGTGGCGCTATATCAGTCAATAGTTAGAAAGCATCCTAGCCTTCTTATATAATTATATTAATTAATATTATACACCGAAATCGAGTATCCTCATACCTTACTATAACATAGAGGGTAAGGTACAATATTTAGAAGCTGTTCATATCGATCAAAGGATAATGGCTAGATCAAAGCTAAATTCATAACATAGGAAATATAACGTCATCCTAACTGATGCAACATTGTAAATATATGAGTCACACATTAATTACGGTAGATACTCTTATATTTATTCAGTATACCTATATATTATAACCGATTATTTGAGGTTGAGATAGTTTCACTCGTAGCACTATTTGGCTATTATATAGGGTCAGGCTATTATGAAGCTTAGGAGGTAAGCTCGTTCTAGAGGGAGAGGGCTAAAGAAGAAGGCATTGAAAAAAATAAAGTGTGTGTACTTAGAGTACTCTCATGATTGTAGGTCATAAACTTGATGAGCACCATTTGATATATAGCCACGTTTTGTGACACATATATAATGATGTGACACTCACCTTAAGCATCTACCATAGGAGATATAACTTAATATAGCAAGAATCTAATAGATACTCACCTTAATAATAAATAACGGTGATTTAACAATCCATACTAAAAGTTGGATATAGTAATTCGTAAATAAGTTTGAACCATCAATAAAAATTGCTAAGATTCATCAAAGATGAACCATTCATTATATGATGGTTAAATCTGAAAAGCTAGAAAGGACTAACAACAGTTGAGGCATCTAAAAAACAGCTGAAGGAGTAATTAATATGAAGATCGAGATATTATAAACAAAAAGTTAATGATGGAGGCTAATGGTCAAAGTTTGCAGGTAGTCAATGCGTGCGGTGTGAACAGAGTGCATTATCAAAGTTTGAGGCATCAAAGTTGACGGCACGAATTTAGCTGAGGCATATACACAATGAGTTGAGGCATTCAAAAGAGCTGGAGGTACATAAAGGAAGTATCGAGTGTGTGAGTGTAAGTGTCTAGGGGTTAGTTGTAATGATGTGTAAATTGATAAAGTAATGTCTTGGCTGTAGGTGTGTAAGTTAGTAGGTGTGATGTGTATTACTGAGTTATGTTTAGTATTCTGCGTGTTAGAGTGAATATCTTGGTGTAGTGAAGTGTAAGTGTGTAATATATAAAGTCTTAACTGGTGGGTGATTGTAACGGTTATGTGTGTATCTTGTGTGTATGCTGTCGTGTAAGACTATAAATATTATCTAATGTGTGTGATAGATGTAAAGTGTCGTATTGGCTGGGTGTAAGTGTATAAGGTGTAGGTGTGTTTGTCTATAAGGTTTCGGTTTAATGGTTATGTGTATGTGTCTGAACGTTAATCGTGTGTATCGTGGTGTGTACGGTGTAAGGTTGAGGTAAGCTAGGTGAGTAGTACTTATTTAGTCTTATGTGAGATGAGCTAAAAGTGTCTAATAGTAGTAAAGTGTAAGTATGTATCATCTGTGTGTGAGTTGTAATTAAGTTAGTAAGTGTCTATTATACTGGGTAATTAAGGGTGGTGAGTGTGAATGTTATGTAACGCGTGTGTATAGGTGTTATGGAATTGGCGAGTGGTTAAAGTTATATCAAAATATATTAATTATTTAAGTCAGATACATTTAATTTTTAGACGCTAACGTGTTTCGCTAAATATTAATTATTATATAATATATATTATTTATACCAGTATATATATTAACTACTAAAATAGTTATATACTATAATATAGATTATATATAAAATTAAATTAGTATTAATATAATATATAAGTATATACTATTATTAATATATATTAATTAATGTAAGCATAAATTAAATTATATGATTTAATAATATAAGTAGAGTTATTTCTAGTAAATACAATAAGTATTAAATTATTTAGTTAATAGGAATGTATGGTTTAATTACGTTATTATTATATATAATTGAATAATTGTATTTAATAAATTATTATTATATTATTATAAATACAATGTATATGTGTATGTATTCTTAGTAATGTATGTGTAGTGTGTAAGGTGGGGAGCTCTAAGGGGCGGGGTGTAATGTTGTGCATTAGGTAGTAAGAGTGTAAGTTGTCTATGGGTATAAGTGTAATGATTATATTACTGCTAGAAGCTGAAGATTCTTAGTGAAAATTATTTTGGTTGAGGTGTAAATGTTGTTAATAAGTGTGTCTCGAGTGTGTTTGTGTTTGTTGGTGTGCGTGTGATATAAGGTATGTGGTTTTATAAAGAGTAGTTGTTATGAGGCGGTGAGGCAGATTGGCCGGCGACAGTGTGAAGTTGTAAGTTGAATACATTATAATATATGCATCTACATATATCAAATCTTACTCATGTAGCTACTATATGTTATCACGCGTATATTAATATAATATAATATTAATATATATAATATAATATATATCTAATATAAATTATATATTAATAGTATATTAATTATATAATTATAAATAATATAAATATCTATATATAAATATATATATATTATAATACTTAATAATTATTAATATATTAAATATAATAAAATATATATATAATAATATTATATATATATAATATATATATATTATTATATATATTGCAACTTTTTTTAATAAATGAAAAAAAACTTTTAACCCCTTTTACTAATTAGGTTTTAATTGGGGTTTAGTACCTGGGCAAATGATATATTATTTCAATTCTTATATTGACATATATTTATTTAAGCATTATTAATTTTAACATTTTAATAAAAAATTACCATTTTCATATAAAAAATTATTTATTCATGATTTACTTATTATTCCTTTTCCAAAGTATTTCAACAATAGTGAAGATTTTCTAATTTAATTATAATCTACAGTTGTTGGAATGTGAATATATCGATGTTGCTATTGCGAGGATGTTGCCTATAAGGAGTTCTAGGTGTGCATATATTGTCTTTTAGTTGCATGTCCATTATGTGAATGGGTGTATGTCGCTGTGTTGATAGTAATTAAGTGATATAGGATGTGTAAGTATTTATAAGCAGTCGAGCTAGATCATACGCCTAGAAGAGAATGCCATCAATATCCGCTGAGGTAATAAATATTAATATTTTTATTATGATGTATGTTTGTGTGTGTGGTGTGTGCTGTGTCGTTATTAGTCGCTATCCGTGTGGAGTTAAGGTTACCTAGAAGTGCAGTGAGACGAGAGTAATCAAAATTGCTGCACATATACACCAACTTATTGAGTGCACTAACGTGATTTCGCATAAATATATATGTCAATTATATTATAATAATATATATATATATATATATAATATTATATTAAAATATAATAACATTACTATAATATTTTAATATTTACCTATATAATACTATATAATAATCTTATTATTATATTTAGTATTATCTAATTATTGTATTAATATTAAATATATAAATATATTCTTAATACATATTAATTAAATATAATAATAAGTTAATAAATTATATATTTATATAATATATATTATTAAAATATGGCATAAAATATGTAGTATAAATTATTATTAAACTTAATTATATTCCTATTTTCTTATAATTATACTAGTTAGTATAATTAATAAATTTATTTATCTTAGAGCCGTTTGCTTATTAGTGTGAATCTGTGTGAATGTTATGTGTAGTTGATTAGTGTGTGTGGTTGTTGTGTTAGTGTTGTGTGTGTGTGTGTGTAGGTGTAGTGTAAATTAACTGTGCGTTTATTCGTATAAGGTACGCAATATAAATATATATATATAATAAATAATTAATTTATTAATATATATTTAATATATAATATATATATAAATATATAATATATATAAATATTTTTTATAACTTCAATGAGGAACATATTTTATATATATATAAAACAAATTATAGAATTATATCTTCTTTAATGATAATATAAATATATAATATGTAGTAGTACAGCGTATTAATATTAATATATTATATATAATTATTATTAATTAATTATTTATATATATATATAATATAATTATGTATTATATTTTTTAATTAATATATTACTATAATAAAATTATTATAAAGTATATATTTAATGGGTCATTGTTCATTTTAATATAAAAGTATGAATACTAAATTATATTTACATAATAATATTATATACAAGTATATTATATATAATATATACTAATTATAATATTAATAATAATAAAATGAATAGTGGACCGCAAAAAACATATAAATCATTGATTTAAATCTCTTATAAGAATTTACAAGCATTATCAAAGTTGGTTGATTCCGTTTCTCAACTTATTATCGAGAAGAATCCAGATCAACCTTATTTTTAGTTCAAGCGAGCAGCTAATATTTATTCTGACCTCAATTTTATAACAAAAAATTTAATTAAAGGATTTATTATAGCAAAATTAATATTAGAAGAAAGATTTAATATCGAACTAATTTCATGTACTGAGGTAATGAATCACCGATATAAATTAAATCGATATATGAGATTATTCATATTAGAGTGCGTCCAATATAATGTATATTAATAATGTAATATTAGAATAATATATAATTTAAGAGATTCATCAATACTAGAGATGCTTGAGTTGTGATCATAGCTGAGGACTAAAAGCCTTGATTCATTCTTCGAAATAGAGCTTGCTTAGAGGATGGGAGCTCGTCTCACGACTATCATGATGAGATCTTATCGACAAACTGCGAACGTATTTGAGCTCAAGTGAGTATGAACATTAGCACAGAGTAGCTGAGAGGACAGAGCAAAGACCGGATAACAGCCTATCTTGTAGATAATATAGGACGTGAGTCTAAGACCATTGAGACCGAAAAGGGATATAGTGGTAATAGTTAGATGAGATCAATACGGTAAGTAGGTGTGGTGTATAAGTATGTGTGTGTGTGTTAGTAGAGTGTAATAGAGGTTGTGTTGTCTATTCAAGTATAGATAGATAAAATACATAACTGCCGTTCAAGTTAAAGACTATATCAATAATATTCGATACCTCTATATATATTAATACATTGCGTATTACAGTTAGGATATGTTACTTACTACATTCGTATCAAAATTTAGAGATCGAGGTTACATATCAGTGACAGTATCTAATTTATACGTATTGACCTCTCAAATTTAAGCACAGTTTATTAATCTAACTAAAATTTACCCCCAAGTTTGATAGGGTAACGGTAATATATAAGTATATATACACTAATATCTATGTTATCATGAATTCAGATGATTATATACCCCAATACTAATTTAACCCTATTCATCAATGATCTTTTAAGAATGGTTAACATAATTATATTTCTTGTCATCACATATTTGATTACTAGTTATAAATCATGGCGAATCAATATAATCAGACTAAGACCTGAGAAATATCAAGGTACCTAAAAACATTCAAAAATATATATATATACGGCTAAAGTACCCCTAAAGGGGGGCCAAAATAGGGGTAAGTACGATACATAACGGTAATTAGCTAACGTAATACATAACCCGTTTGGCGCACCTCACTTCTTTCGAAGGGATTGTACCTAAATCAAAGGTATATTAATAATAGTTAAACCGATAAATACAAAAGTGTATCACTACGGTGATCTCCAGTTTGTATCTAAATACCCTACTACTCTGACGTTATAATAACATAGTTAAAATTTAAGACAAAAGATTTTAACAATAAAATCATATAATCTTTTAATTGACATGAATTAAATTTTTTTATATTAATTATTTAATAATTTAAAAGTAATATTAATTAAAAATAATGACTATCGTCTTGTAAGAGTAAAAGTACATTTTTTACCCTCACTTTAAAATTAGAAATATTTAATTGAATAAACATTAATTTGAATTATTAATTTTAACTTACTTTAATAAAAATTTACAAAATTTAATTTATGTCAAAGTAAATAAATACATATCATATAATGTTTAAATTCACTTCTCTAAGGGTAAAATACTTTTTGAATAAAGCTTTTTTACCTTCATCAGCTGACGTACCGTAGTAACAAAGTATACGTATATAGCAATGTGACGTCACATTTGAGAAAAGAAATAGCACAAGTAAATGTTCATATAGTAGATCTAAGCAATATATGATTTTTTTTATAAATGCTGTCAAATATTTTTCTAGTAAATAAATTTTTGCTAGTGAATCATTCTTCAAAATTATCTTTCTTATTTAATCCTTTGAATCTAAAAATATATTAAAATTAGAAGCTAAAAATAGTTAAATAATTAAAAGAAAAAGTCACGATCTGGTAAAATACGTATCTTATCTGAGCGAAAGTGCCAATTTTTGTGCCATCAATTTTGATAAATTCAAGGAAAAAATACATATTATTTTATCCAAGCTTATAATCATTGAGAGGTATAATCCTATATTCAGGAGAAAAGACCTTTTAAAGAAATTAATAAAAGCTATTTTAATATTATCTAACCAACGAAGTATATAAGATTAATTATTTCATAGTGTCAGATTACAGAACAGTGAAAATGAATAATAGGAATAAAATGAGATAATATTATAAATATATATAATATATTATAAATATAGTATATTATATAATTATTATAATATTATAATAAAAAATATATATATATTATATATTATATATATATAGTATATTATATTATGTATATATATATTATATTATTATATTATATATTAATATATATATATATCATATATATAAATAATGCTTCACGCAATTCTCCAATAAACCCTATATTTTATCCGGCCTATCATCAACACACACACATCACACACTAACACTAAAACACACTAGACATACACACTAAGACTAACTTCCAACTAACTACACACATCACACTACACATAATTAATATACTCATATTAATATATAATAGAAATATAATATAATTCAATAATATTATTATTATTATGAATTAACTAAACATAAAGTTATTATAGCTGTAAATTAAATTTACCATGTTAAAGTAGCATCATTGTTTTGAGCGATATGACAGGAATGAGCTGAATATTACTCCCAAATTTGCACTATATATTTGACACCTCCAAGAATCTGAGTACTAATTTAATACTGATACTGTAGGTGTTTACATGTAGGTGTAATTATGTAGAAGCTTCCAATATTAGAGGCTCTTTTTATATATTAAATTCAAACCCAACAACGAAAGGCGATATTTCGGAGAGAGCACATTTGCAGTAGACATATATAAATGTGAAGAACAAGTTGGATTTTCGTGTTCTACTGCCTTTTGATATTTGAGGGATACTCGAGTAGCTAAATAACTATGAGTAATTTAGAAAAAGAACTCGAAGCTAATAAATATATGAGAGTTGAAATTCGATAGATAACAGACAATTCAGTAAGAAGAACATACAGAGCATGTGATGTGATCTTCAAGAAAAGTTCCGACTACTTACTTCGCAAACAACTACCTCGCGAAGATTGTAAAAAGCTACTAGTTCTTGCGAGGCCTTCATTCGTTAAATAACATCTTTTTTTTTACTCTGTATAAAATCCCAATATATTGTATACTCTTACTTAGAGCATAAATTAAAAGTATTAAAGAATTATATAAAACTTGAAAACCTATGCAGATAAGATATGGAGAATTCATTGCATATGCAATATTTTAACAGCCAACATATAACAATAATGTTGCCAAATGTTATAGTAACAGAAAGACAAAAGAATTTAGAGACAATCGCGTCTCCGCGCACACCCTTAAGAATCGTGAGACAAAGAATAAGGACCATATAAGAAAGAGTATCTGACATAGACAGCTTACAAAGATATACGTGGAGTTACGATTTATTGTTGTTGAGAGAACTAAACTTGAATCTTTTGTGGTTATTCAGATGAGAGAGTACCTAAAAGCATACAAGTCTGATAAAGGTCAACGACTCTCCACCGAGAAATGCATAGATATGTCTCCACATACATAAATTTTCGCAAAAGATCATATGCGGTAGAGTATCAATATTCCGCGAGAGAAGGCATAAATTATATTACTATTTATTACCTTATATCCGATACTAATCATATATAACATACTAATATATTATATATATATATATGAGTTATAATCATATAATATATAATATATATTTATTAGACCCATTCACAATCGTGTGATATTTATGAAATATTGCTTTCATCTATCAAAGTGACGTATGAGAGTGCTTCTAATCATATAGGAGTAAATTTAAAATATTGTGAGGATGTTGGCATTCATGTTTCCTAATCAATACATAAGATATCATTATGTACATATATGATGCTTTTTACGGACCGATTATATATGTAATACGATATTTTGCCTTATAGATATTGATACGGATATCTATATCATTGAATTTTACTAATATCCTACATACAATTGTGCGAGTTACGCGTGTATTCCACCGATTGCTGCTGAGGAAGCGATTAATGGGTGTAGACTGATTAATGACGTGGCTGGTTCTCAACATACTTTATTTTCTTTTAAATATATTATAAATACTATAATATTATTATAATTATTATTTTCATATATATATATATAATTATATATATTTATATAATATATATATTATATAATATAATACCTATATATATAGTCACTAGTATAATAAATAGTATGATTATTTATATATATTACCTATTATATATAATACATACTATAGTATATATTATATATATATATAATTATATATAATAATATACTACTATATATATAATATACTGTTTTATATATATATACGACCTATAAGCTCGGTTATATATACAAATATATATATAATATTATTAAGTAAACTAATATAGTGAACGAGAGAAGGCAACTGGCTTAGGCCACAAAACTATAAATAGAATATATATATGATTTATATATATATATTGTATACTATTACTATATATTTTATATATAATATTATTATTATATATATTATAAGTTAAATATATATATGATATATATATATAATATTATTATATATATAATAATATATGTAAGGATAATATATATAACTATTATACCCCCTTAAATTATGGGGACATATATATGTTTATTATGTCAAACATGTATTTGTACATTAGCATACTTATAGCAGATGTGTTATTTTATGCGCGATGTTTGTAACGTTAAGCATAACCTACTTATAGATGAATAAAACAAAAGTTAATATCATCAAAATATAGATATCCATTCAGACGTATTATCTTTATTCTTGTATCTTTGTATACATGCCTACATGTGTATCGACATCGGAATAATATAATCAAGTGAAATATTATATATTTGATGGATACACACAAACTAATATTAATATACCCAGTAGGGAGAGAGAGAAGAAGGTATGAGAGGATAGAGAGAGAGAGAGAGAGAGAGAGAGAGAAGAGAGAGAGAGAGAGAGACTTGTCAACCACTTTTATAGTCATTATACCCATAATTTTAAATTAGTTCTAACTTTATTATGGAAAAATTCATAAGATATGCTTAATGATAAAGAAAACTATGAGTTGGCGTAGATTTTCTTTTTTATATAACAGTGGCATCTATGTATGTATCTATCTATCATCTATCTATCTATCTATTATCATCTATCTACTCTATCTATCTATCCTACTCTATTATCTATCTATTCTATGATAATCTATCTATATATACTATATATATATTATATAATATATATAATAATATTATATAATTATATATATATATATAGTATATAATATATATATTAATATTATATACTTATATATATTACTAAAATTATAATATATTATATATATATTTTAATTGCCGCTCCCATACGAGAGGGCGCTGGTTCAAACCCCCCGAGTGCAGTGGAGTTTTTAATCTACCTGGGGCAAGATAAAACTCGACTCAAACATGTTGGTGGGCGCTGGTTTGGGATAAGCCGGCCTTAAAGTTCGATTCCCTGTAGTCTCCCCCGTGTTACCCCCCTGCATAGGGGATAAAGCACGTTAAAAGGTAGCTTAATATATAACTATATATGTACTTATGTATTTATATATATATATAATATAAAATTGCGTATAATTTCTTAATAAAAAGATTAGTAAAATATTAATATCATATATATATATAATATATCTATATATATTTATATATATATATAATATATATATAATATATATATAATTAGAGTAAAAAATGAAAATTAAAAAATAAATGAGATGATAGATAGATAGATAAATAGAAATAGATAGATAAATATAAGATATGATAGATAAGATAGATAGTAGATAAGATAGATAGATAGTATAGAAGATAGATAGATAGATAGATAGATAGATAAGATAGATAGATCTACCATACCCCTTGTTCGATAGATAGATGGATAGATAGATAGATAGAAAAAGCTAGAAAAAAAAAGAAAAAGAAAGATAAAATTTCTTAAGATAGTAAAAGCAAGCAATAAAAAGAAGGAAAAATTGTCAAAGGCTGAGAGAAAAATAAGAATTTTATCAGTTTTAAAAGAGAGAAAAATGAAATCTTTTGAACCTAAAAAATAAATTAATTAGCGAGGCATACAGCGAAAGATTAGCTTGAATGTAAACTGCATTCATACTGCAAGTTCCTCAATGGCGATAACAAAAAGTCAATTGATTTTTATTTTGCTTTGATACATGGTTTATGCCATCAAAGGAATTGATGTGTATTTGTAGCAGATGAGTACATCCTTTAACGTAAATACTCTCGTTGAAAACTGGTAGTTTATTTTTCTCGGTGCATTAGATTCCTCAAAATGTCTTCTGGTGATACGTCAAGTGCTTTTACGACTCAATAAAATTATAAATCAATTGTGATAAACAAATATTTGATACAATGAAAATTTTTTAACTCTTCAACCTTCACACAATAATGGCAATAATTTTCCGAGTGAATTTCTTTTCACTGGATAATATGGCATGTTATTAAACTGACCATCATTATTAATTTTTAGACTTTTTTATCGTTCTGATCATCTAACAAGATATATTTTTATTTCAAGACGATTAAGTTAAAATAGATTTTTTTTGGTTAAAAGTTTGCATCTCATAGTCATAGCCCTATTCTAGGAGAGGAACTTCTCTAGATAATTTATATCCAGGATCCAGAGTAGGGATCGAACCCGGAGCCCCTTGTCAATGCAAAACTTCTGTAGCTCTACCAACTGAGCATATATGTACCGGAAAATTGATAATAGAGACATCTGATTTTTCCATTTCCTATTTTCAGATAACAATTTACGCATGTTAAGAAATAAATGTAGGATGTAAGCTGTAAGATCCATGGGCAACCTAATGAACTGGGAGAAGTTGAGAAAGAACGAAAGAACTAATAATATTAAGTTGGGTAGTTAGTTGTAACAATCTTCGTATGAAGTTCAACTATACTTCTTTGTTTATATATATTATAATAAATGCAAATGGCTATATTATTATAATTAGTATTACAGTATAATATAATTTTATTATATTATATAATAATAATATATTTATCATATATTATAAATTTATATATCATATATAATATGATATATATATATAATATATATTATATATATATTATATATATATAATATATAAATTA
>JABUQX010071218.1:0-2500 GCA_015478945.1 Trachelipus rathkii
GTTATTTCATTTCGACTTATGCTAAAAATTTTGCTCGCGCAAATCTTAGCATAAGTAAGAACATGAATTACATTTTTATCAAAAGCTATAATGGAGTCTACAGTTACTTCCCGAGCTGAACACGGAGTGAGAAAAGTATGCTAAAGTGATTATTATAGAATATAAAATTAACCTTCATTCAGTATACATATTTGTGGACATAAAACATGCGCAATCATATTCATATTAAGTACATTTCAATGGAGGTATAAATAATAGACTTAAATTACAAAAAGAGAGTTTAAAGTATCTTCACTTATGCATAGCTTATCTTAATTATGTCTCGAAGACATAGTAGACATACTAAACTATTGAAGGCAAAATTAGTTAACTGTACATTGAAATTAAGAATATTCCAATTATACGAGTCATAACGGTTACTAATCCGAAGAATCGAACTATATAAAAATAATTGAATTACATAAAAAAACAATTATTGTTATTATATCAGTGAAAAATAAAAGGTACAATTAAAAACAAGCAATTATTTGGTTATATCCGTTAGATATAAAACAAACATACAAAGTAGTTTAAATGCATAAAAATGACAAAAATGTCAATATCATAATTATTTGATATGAACAAATTGAATTATTCACAAGTGTAAATATGCCACAATCTGATCGAATCCGTGAATCCAAGGAAATGTCTCAGTATTAAGGGCGTTCTAATGTCATCCATGATTTGATCAAGTGGCGCAGTAAATAGTTTTCCTAGAATTCTGTAGTTACGAGAGAGAACAGTTGCTTGACATTTTATGTAGATGCGAATTTGCTTTAGATTTTATTTGATCCTTTAATTTGTATAAAATTTTCTTCTATAAATAAATAGGAGCGGTCACAGTACATTTAGATCGGAAAGGATCTATTATAGCGTATGTGGATATTCAATAATTTGAATTTCTGCGGCCCATAATCCCAGATACTTAGAAAATGATGAAAAATATCCATTACCGGTAAAGGAATGTTGTTACATAATGGTATGAGGCGACGTTGCTTAGAATTTTAGGTTCCTTATGTGAAATATTTCTTCATACATAAAGGGAGTCGGTCACATGAGACCATTTAGGATATCGAATAATGAATCAGGAGTTCGTAGTGGTATATTCAAAAATTTGTTTCTTGCCTATTAATGCCAACTAGTGATTGAATAGAAATCCATTGCCGAAAAAAAGTTTGCTATGTCTTGGCGATGAATCGCTTCGATACGTGTGACAGTTGTGAAAAGATGATTGACCATAATCCATAAATTAGAAATGAAGAATTGAAGTCCAGTATTGGATAATGTTCGTTGGCTTGAGTCATTTTCTCCGAGTGTTCTGATTTAGAATTTTAGAATTATTTTAGTTTTTTCTTTTTCTTCATTTTGTTTGTTTTTCAGAAGGCCCTGATTGAAGTTCTGGGTGTTCTTCTCCGGGTTCACCAATTATATAGAGAAGTACTTGCTAAGTTGATCTTCTTTAAGAGCAAGCACCCTATATAAGAGGATGGTGGTGATTTAAAGATCCATTTTTAAAACGATGAATTTATTAAACAGATAGTAAAGATATTCAATAAAAGTAAAGAAATAACAAAAGTCCCTTCTGTTGAGATACTCTTTCTTCGTAAGCGAATTGGTAGTCACGGACTTTCCAGCGCGTTTACCACCCTTGCATTTCTGCGAAAATTAGAAATCGAAATTCGGAGTCGCAGCCTTCCTTGAAATTTACTGCTCTTGCCGAAAGCTGCGTTTTTAAGTTTGTACGATTGGATTTCTGGAGAGAGTATCTTGAGTGAGATTTATTTCTTCTGACTCTTTTCATTGTTAATTTAATCTGACTGAAGAGTATCTCAACAGGACGGGTTTTTATATTTATTATTTCATTTCGACTTGTGCTAAAATTTTGCTCGCGCAAATCTTAGCATAAGTACGAACATAAATTAAAATTTTTACAAAGCTATAATGAGTGCTACAATAATATAATATATATATATAATATTTATACTATTATTATGATATATATATATATATATAATATATATGAATTATATTATATATATTATTATAATATAATATATATATATAATATTATATATATATATAGTATATATTATATAATATATTTATATATAATTGTATATATATCATATATTATTATATTATAGTAATATATTATATTATGATATATATATATATATATGATATATATATAATATATATATAATATATAATATATATATATATATATAATATTATATAATATATATATATATTTATATATATATATATATACAGAGAGAGAGAGAGTCGCCACTATATATATATATAGGTTTATATATATATTATAATATATATATATATATATATATATATATATATTATATATATATATAGTATGTATATTATATTATATATATATATATATTATAGAGTAATATATATATATATATATAATATATATATTATATATATATAATATATA
>JABUQX010071218.1:10000-17189 GCA_015478945.1 Trachelipus rathkii
TCATTATTTTATTTGATTCTTATTAATTATTATTATTATGGAACTTTTCCTTAAAAGGATGGTTAACCGACTATATATCGGAAGAGCATGTAATGCGATTTTTTCCCATTTAGTTTCAAGGCCAATAGAGCGGGAGTGAAAAAGTTTTTTTTTTTTTTAAATAAAAGGAATACCCACAGATTAAATCGCCAAGATGGAAAGAGTCTGTCGATCTCGGCCTCAGGCGAGCCGACGGGGGACAGACGGGGGGACTTCGTCCCCCCGCCGTCCATCCGTCGGCTTGAGACCCCTAAAAAAAAAAATAAAACAAAATGATAAAAACAAAATTAAAGTATATAAGCCGAGCATGATATAAAAGCAACATGTGGCAACTTTTCTCTTATTTCTTATTGGAGTTTATCGTTAAACACGTCACAGTAACATGGTAGACGATTGGTGTTAGCAGATATTATCCGATATCTAGATATTTTTTATGTTAAATCGCTTTTAAAAGGAAAATTGCGCCAGTTATTATAAGATATATATTACTATATATATAATATTTATATATATAATATATATAATATATATATATAAGATATAATCATATAATAAAATCCATCTTATATAGTATATACTATATTATATATCATAAAATTATCATAATATATAATTTATATATAACATATATTATATGTATAGGAGCGCTTATCTCGATTTCTGGTGCAGACAAAGTAGTTTTTTCTTCAGTAATATATAATAGTATATGATAATGAGCAATTAATTAACACCTGTGAACTGCGAGAGAATACGAAATTATGAAAATTATTTAAGAAAGTTAATTGCATAAATTCAGCAAACGTATGAATTTCACATGAGAAAGAAGAGTTCATTTTACGTACTAATGAGGTTGAAAAATTTAAGCGTAGAAGGAAAATTTAAATGATTCAGTGGTAACAATTTTTTACTAAGAAAAGCGTTTCATCAACAGGAGTATTGCATGTAAATAAAGAATTTTATAATTTAATGTCGAAATTTTAAAAAAGAAATTACTTGAAAATGAATTTATATCTGTTGCATGGAAGTTAATTAACGTTATTAAAAGAAATAAAGATGATTATTTAATAGTAAGAAAAAAATTATAGGGACAACATTTCGTCACTAATGAATTGCACCAACGGGAGTTCAGCTTGTAGCTGATAGATTTTATAATAGACTTCTTTCTTGTTTTTTTATTCTTATGCTATGTTCATTTAAAGGTTCTGGGAATAGTCAAAGGTATAGTATTATAATATTAAATAATCTAAACGAACCTTTAAATGCTCCGAGTTTTGAAAATATGTTGCTTCACAGTTATTAGCTCCTGTTATTCTGATCGACATAGTCGTAGGCATAGTTTAGCCTAGATATAAATTTTAGATGATAAAAATATCGTTGCAGGGAAAGAGAGGGCCTGTCATAGTATAAATATCATCATCATCTACCTTTTTTCCTCAAGACTGGGGGTAAGGTGCTATGCACCGGAAATGGAGAAAAGTGTAGAAGAATATGGACACAGTCGAAAAGGAAAGCCCAGCCCTACCGCCCCTCTATACCTATAGTGAGAATTTGTCGCATCAGAAAATCCACCCTAGAGCTTCCAGGGACCGCGACGGACCCTCACTTGGCATATCCGTCAGTGTAGGGTTCATCCCTTGGCCCAGGTGGGCTATAACCATACCGTCTCACAAAACCCCTTCATTCACTCCAATTATGCGCCTTTCTTCTCGCCTCTGCTAAACTCACATTTCTCTCCTCCAGATATTTATTAACTGATTCAATCCACTTTTCCTTCGGTCTCCCAGCCTGTCGATTCCCAGCACACTCACTACTATCATCCGCTAACCAACCGACTTTTATTCAATCTTTTCCAACATGCCAACCATCTCACATACTAATATTTACACTTCTCTCATTACCCTTTCTTTCCACACCACACAACTCTCTAATACGTTCATTAATCATTTTATCAATTTTTATCACACCTAACACGCCCCTAAGATTGTCCATCTGAACACATTGAAATTTAGATCTATACCTCATATTCCAGACCATAGTCTCACTACTATACAGTAACACAGGTAAAGCATACCCTCATGTAAACCCTAGCGCACTCAAAACTTAGTCCCTTTACAACCACCAACGATTTAATTAAACCAGCCACCTTACTGCCATTCACAACTTTCCCACTACACTCTGCATCATCCTTTCCTTTTCATCCCAACATATATCCTAAAAATATTGTTGAACTCAAACAACTTTTTCTCAGTGTCACCCATCCCTGACATACTTCACACCGAGGATGCCCTCACTCACAACCATTAACCTTACTCTTTCTACGTTTTACTTTCAAAACCCTCCTTTACACCCTGCCAAATCTCTCTACCAATCTTCTCAAACTCTCTTCAGATTCACCACACAAAACCAAATCATCCGCATTTAATGGGTATGGCATCCTCCACCCACCTCCATTCTCTATAATTCTAACACCCTTTCCTGCCACCCCCATCTCTAATTCTTTCAAAACCCCATCCATATGTACAAACTAGAATAACCAATAATAATAATAATAGCATAAAATATATATAAATAATTATTAAAACTTTGATGAATATTTTTGAGAGGTATGTCGTTTATTGCGTATTTAACAAAATTAAAAATTCAATTTTAATAAGTTTAATTGAGAGCATTAAAACTGAATTAGATGCAGTAATATTTTTTCAAAAATATAAAATAATTCCTGAGAATTAAAAGGTAATAGTCCGTTTGAGTGTAATCCTATCACATATCAATATTTTAGAAAAGATAATCGATTTTATAATATTGCATCTGGAAGAGTTGGCATTTTGTTTGAATTGACAGAATATGTTTGAGTGCGTGTCAATTCGATATTAAAAAAAAAAACAAGTCCGTAATTTATGAACACAGTTTACACATAACATATAAATTTATTTCTGCTAGATTGTTTTATATATATAATTTTTTTTGCTAATCAAATCCAAGGGTAAATGCACAGCAGGCTTGCGTACATGATGGCAGACCTCTACCGCTCAGAGCTCGTCGACTAATGTGATGCACTCGCTGCGAGCGTTGCCCTAAAAAGAACACGTACGGAACTACTCACGCGCAGCTTAGCATTAGAAGCGAGACGTTGCAGCTAGCGGTCTGCCATGGCAAGTACGCCAGTCCTGCATGTGCGATCTACCTTGAGTTATTGATTAGTTTAAATTAAAATTTAACAATAAATATATCATAAATTAAAAAGAAAATTTTTTTGTTGAGTTTATTTGATGCAAATTCTAGCAAAATTAAAATTGAAAATATATATTTTTTAAAACACTTTAATGTTTTTAAATTAAATTTTAAGTTAATATTATATTTTATATGATATAAACGCAAATAACTATTCATTTTTGTAAAAATTTTTATGAAAATTCTGCACGAAACCAATGTCACTCTTACGTGCTCGAACAAACAAGTATAGTTATTTAGATGTGGTAACACAACGAATATCCCGACTAAACTTACCATATACGGAAAAAATAACTCATAGTTCTGATGGGATTAACGTACTAACAATAAAAAAATAGTAAGAACTACACAAATGTCATTGATGTGCATATTGTAAGAAATGTAATTATAAGGAAGTTATACAACATTGAGGCTGAATTAAACAGAAACGAGCTTTAAACACTATGCTAAAAAAGAGAAAGCATTTAAAAAAAAAAATCAAAAATTCCAACGGAAAAGTAATTCCGTAATTTATTTATTTTATTGCTGGTGTGTAAGAATAATCGATAATAAGTTTTGTGACAGACAAAGATAAAATAAGCCATGGCACACAACATAGATTAATAAATAATTAACATCTTCCGTGTAGTAATTATGATCTTTAAGATGACGTAACCAAAACCCATATCATATCCCTCAGTACTCATAGCTAAAATTCATACTTAGACTTACCTAACTTTAATTAGGTCGTAACCTAACAATAACAATTCGCTTCCATAACCTAACCTTAACTTAAACCTAAACCTAACTATCGTAACGTACAAGCCTAGATAACGCACGATAGCGAATCGTATATGAACTAACCTAACCTAACAAACCTATCTTAATCTACCTAACTACGTTAACTAGCGCTAACATACCTAACCACACCTAAACCTATCATAAACAAACCAAAACCTAACTTGACCGGAATCTATAATGTAACCTAACTAAATAGAAGAATAGAATAACGTAAGTAATAGTATATATATATATATTAAGTATTTATATTAATATATATATAATTAGTATATAAAAATAGGTAGTAAATATATAATATATTATTTAATAGATATATATATATTAATATAACATTAGAAATATAATATATACTATATTTATAGTACATTTAGTATATATATGATAGATATACTACTATAATATATCATATATGGTAGTAATATTCATATATCTAGGTATATTAATATATAATATGATATTATATATATAGTTATATATATAATATATATAATTTATTATATATATACTATATTATAATAATATTAAAAAATAGGTATATATACTATATATGTGTGTATAATATATATATAATGGGGGTGATTAGTAGTAATATACTATATCTCTGTGGTGTGTGGTCGCTGGGCCTCGCGTTGTGTTGAGAGCAGATTATAATATATACTAGTACTTATAATTATTATATGATATATTGTAAATATGTTAAATTTAACTATAGTTAAATTTTTAGTTTAATTTATAGGTAACTATTGATATTATCAATATTACTAAGACATATATATAGTTATAATAGGGGTAGGTACTTATAATATATATGAGTATTAATATTATATTAGTTATTATATATATAATATAAATATATATAACGTATATTTATATATACTAATGATAATGATGATATACAATATAATATATTTATATAAATAACTATATAGACGTGTATATATATATAATATATATATACTATAATACATTTATATATAAAAAACTATTATATTTGAGCATTTTATATTATTATAATATATATATTATTATACTATATTATTTTAGGTTACGTAACATTTACGTTCCGTTCGATTACATTATGATTGGTCAAGTTAGGTTTGGTTTTGTTACGGTTAGGTTAGGTAGTGGTTAGGTTAGGTTAGAGCTAGGTTTAAGTTAGTTTAGGTTAGGATTGACTCCGTTTTTGGCTCTAGAGTGTAGGTTTTGGTCTAGATTACGATTCGCTTCGATGTTGGGTTTTGCAGATAGGTAAGGTTAGAGTTACCGGATAGGTCTAGGTCTAGGCTAAAGTTAGGTTATCGTTAATTGATACGAATGTTAATGAGTTATGTTAAGGGCACTAAATAGTAATGTCACTTTCGGCTACAGACAACGCTTAGTTTATTTAAAGGTAAATAGGCAGGTTTGGTACGCTGGCATTTTACGATTAAATTAACTACTCAGGAAGCATAGATTGATATATAATCGTATGTGGTGTGCCATGGCTTCATCTTTAGCTGTCGTTTCACAGAAATGACATTTATCAGCGATGTTAAATTTTTCCACACCACAATAAATATCATTATAAGGAATACTGTCCTCACATAGGAAGTTTTGATATTTTAGTTATCCTCCTTACAGATTTATTTAAAGTTCGTCTTTCCCATGTTATCACGAACATTAAACACCACGGTGTAGTCGTTTCATGTCCGAAATACGGGTAACCAATATTACATTCTTTACAATGCACATTCAAATGACATTTTTGATGTTCTCTTACAATCTTTTTATTGGTTAGGTTAAAATCCCATCAGATAAAACCCGATTTTATTTTTTCCATAATGGTAGTTGTCGGATGATCGGTTTGTTACCCCAATATAAAAATACAACTAAATAGTTGTTCGGCACTAGAGTGACAGTGCGTCGGCCACCGAAAAGATTGTGCATAAAATATTATTTATTAAAAAAATGAAGATATTTGTTATTAATTACGTATTATTATTATTTAATGTCATTAAAATAAAATTATGAAAAATAACAATAAATCAAAAAATTTGGAATTTTGCTTTCATCTGTAATTTTACTTGAGAAAAAGTTCTTTTTAATTATGTAATATACTTTTAAATTTTAATTTATCAAAACTAATTCAAAATACCAAATCAGGTAAAATGTGCACAGCAGGTGGCGTACCTTGCATGGCAGACGCTAAGACTGAAACGCATGCGCTTCTGAATAGCAAGTCTGCCGCGTGTAGTAGTTCGACTCACGTACGGTTCTTTTAGAAGAGGCAACGACTCGCGCGCGCAGAGACATTCAGCAGACCGAGCGCTTCAGGCAGAGGAGGGATTCTGCCATGCATGTACGTCAAGCCTGCTCGGGCATCTTACCCTACTTGCTTATTTCCGAATTTAGCAAAATAAAAATCACTCTCTACATATATTAAACACAATCTAGCAAAATAAATAGTACTATTTATGGTTAAATGTGATGCTAATAATTATCGACTTTTTTTTTTTGTCTAAATATCAATTGGCACGCCACTCAAAAATATTCTGGTAATTCTCAACAAAATCGGCCAACTCTTCCATATGCCAAATATTATAAAACGGAATAGCTTTTCTAAATATTGGATAATGTGATAGGCGCATTACACCTCAAACGAGAACTATTACCTGATTTGAATTCTCAGGAATGGATTTTATATTTTTTTTGAAACAAAGTCATTACTGAGCATCTAATTCAGTTTAATCGCTTCAATTTAAACTTATTAAATTGTAATTTTAAATTTTTTTTACAATAAATACAATATAAACGACATACACTCCAAAATCAAATAATCCAATTTTCTTAATAATTTATTTAGATCTATCATTTATAATATTATGTATTATTATTATTATTGGTTATATCATTTGATATATTGATGGAAGTTTATTGAAAGAATGATGAGATGGGGTGCAGGACAAGGGTGAGTTAGAATTATAGAAGAATGGAGGTGGTGGAGGATGCCTTACCCATTAAATGCGGATGATTTTGTTTTGGTGTGGTGAATCTGAGATGATTTGGAGAAGATGGATAGAGAAGATTTGGCAGGTGTGTTACGAAGGGGGGTTCTGACAAGTAAAACGATAGATAGATAGCTACGGCTCTCGCGTTGTGA
>JABUQX010071219.1:0-7500 GCA_015478945.1 Trachelipus rathkii
CCCTACACAGGATTAGTGTTGATTGAATTCCAAACTTTATTGAGATAAGTCCCTCACTCAATTTGACAATACAGATTGTACCTCTCGATTTCAATATTCTGGCACTTCTGATCAATATCTTGACCCTTCGAATGTATTTTTATATCTAAAGACTAAGTTAGTAAACGAAGATGGTTCAGATCTCACAGGAACCAACCACATAGTATCCACCGAAACAAATTTCCTGTATACGTGTTTTAATCAACTTGAGGTATTTTTAAATGAAACATCTCTAGGAGCATCAGCGGCAAGTTATCCTTATCGAAGTTATATTGAAACTTTTATTAAATTATTCTCAAGATGCGAAGGAGTCTCATCTACAATTCTGTGGGGATATTACAATTTTAAAGATTGTGGAGAACCACCAGAACCCATGCTGCGTAAATCTAAAAAAACACCTCAATGAATATTATGGACGGGTAAATGGTGATATATTCTCTCAGGAAAGACTTGTATTTTCTACCATCTGTGGATTACAAACGGTATCAGGTTAACTAGATCTAAACCTGAATTTGCCTCTTAATGTTAAAAACGCTCTTTTAGCAACAACTACGGCACCAAAGCCTATCTTTAAATTACTGGACGCCTATCTTTATGACGTAAAGTTAAATTATCGCCCATTAAAACATATGGAATAGAGAAATCTCTTTTTGACGGATTACAGCGAAAATATTCAATTAAGAGAATGAAACTTAAAATTTTAACTTTTACCAAGGGTTATCGAGCATTAATATACCTAACATAGTCAATGGGAGCTTACCTCAGAAGGTAATAATAGGAATTGTAGAACACGACGCATATTCTGGAAACTATGGAAAGTCCCCTTTTAAATTTACCCATTTCGGACTTAGAGGGGTCAGTTTACATGTGAATGGTCCAACCATACCGTCGTGATTATGAGATGATATATTGAAGACTCCATTACCAATGCTCACCGGCCTTTTACGAGTTGTTGTGCTAATACTGTATCATGCCAGCCCGATACGGCTAACGGGATTGATATGATCCTCAAAGAAAAGTTATGCTGAAAACAGCTCCAGATATATGGCATACGATCTCACTGACTGATCTTTCAGGCTTGTAATGCTTATTCCATCGCAATATTCTAAGAAAAAGAACTTAGTTGAGTCTCAAATTTGGGACAAGTTTGACCTCCTCCACTCAGGTCTGGTGTATCTGGGACATCCTCAAATCATCGAGATTTGATAGAACACGAAAATATTAAATCTTGAATTATTAATGAATGAATGAGAAGGAATATTTAACTGCCTTCGGAAAACGAAAAGAAGATTTATGGCGTATTCGCCTGTTAATGAACTCTTGTTCTGTGAAATTGGACAGAGAAGATAACTAGACTGTCTTAGGTGCTGATCTCAGTACAACGCTTCTCCCGGAGAAAAAGTGTGGTTCTGCAAAGAAGGTGACGGAAAGCAATTGAGAGGAAATTGAGGAAGCCTAGAAGTGGGTAAGTAGAAAGAAAGTAAACTAAGCTATCCGTGTATGGTGATTAGAGGGTTATCTGCCATTAGAAGCGTATCTAGACTAACTTTAAAAGCTCTCCGGTAGCCATGAAAGAGTTTAGATAAGAAATACGAAATTATGTATAAGCGATTGACTTTATGATAAACTAAGAGAAATATAGTCAATGAAAATGGATTCAATATGTAGAGAAGACCTGATAGTGGAGTTGTGATATCGAATCGATATAGCGTCAAACCGTATTACTAAAAGGTACCTAGATATATGGGTGTATACTGTATTTATTTCATTAATATGTTTTTTTAAATAATGTTTCTTTTATTAACAGTGTGTAAATATATTTGATTGCTAATAAATTTATATGCGAAGGAGCAAGAAGGTAGAGGGACTGAAAGAAAAAAGCGGAGAAACCGAAAAACTGTTACGATTATGTGGTTTTGCTCTTATGTTATAAAGGCCTTTAAAATAAAAAAACTTGTTTCTATTCCCTCTTTTTTTTTTTCAAAAAGAACTTATTTATACCAAAGAAAAATCAATAGACTGAATTTTTACGTTATGAACATGAATAAAAGTTTTAAAAAATAAAATAAAAGAATTAGTTGAAAACAGAACACGATATGCATTCTTTTTCGTACGCAGACGTTACATGCGATTACGCGAGGGGGCTCGGCGCACGCACCCTCCCGTGTCGGATTTCGCACCTGGGGGCTCGCGCACGCCGTCGGATCCGCGCCGGCCGGTATGGCCGGCGCGCCGGGTTCGAGCGTCGGCAGGCGCGCCTGCTCGGCGCGAGCAATCGCGCCCGTTTCGCGGCGGCATTGGCACTGGCTCGCGCCTGGGGCGCGCCCCCCGCATCGAACAGGAGCCTGATGACGCTACCTTCTGCTCATAGGGAGTCTCAAACACCTATTCGAACTCTAACATCTTATAAAATTTATATTTTAACAAAATATTGTATTATTATAACAAATATTTATAAATCCGGGCACCGGCACCAGAGCCAGCATTCAGTGCATCTAGTTCAACATTCTCTACTCCTCTGAGAGCCAGATTCCTTCTCCATTCTTTTTCGCTTTCTTTATTCTTCTATTCATCCTTCTTCATCCTCCTTCGACCTCTGTTTTGCACTCTTTGGCTCTTTTTTCAGTCGAGACCCCCCCATAATGGAGGGTCCTAGGCACCCTATATGGACTATAACCATCATATTTGAGTTCTACGACCTCGATAACCCCTTATAAGGATACCAATATTGTTGTTATACGACTGTTTATTTACTCGACCGCAATGGCTCCAGCACCGGTGCGGAGCCAACTCCTCAGATTCCACATTATCAAGTATTCTAGAAATTAAAACTTCTGAATCCTCCTCACCAAATTTCAAGTCAATTACGAACACCTCGATTTTTTAATGGGGCGTGGGGCCCTTCAGGGCGACCCTGTGGGATGGTTAAACTTCGTATCACAACAGGTTACATCCCCATTCTAACACTACTCCAATTTTAACCCAATACGATAACTCTAAACTCTATTAGATATATATTGCGACATCAGAACCGGATGCGAAGAATGCAACCCATGGCGGGAATAACAGAATCCGAGTGCGTAAAACACGATTCCTGTTTTTCGACTCAGATTCGATTTCCTTCGGAAATCGAATCTTCGATGTAATAATAATAATAATAATAGTTGTATGGTTGTATGGCGCACGCGCGCTCAGTCCTGGGGTTCTGTCCCGCGGTTCAAACAGAACCTTCCGGTCTGTTGACCTCAAGTGCTCGGTCGCCCAAAACGCTCGTTAGGCCCTAAACTTACCCACGCACAGATTCATGCCACAAGGTGCGGTAAGCCGCCAATATCGGCGTCCACCCTCGGGGGTGACCACCCTCTATATAACATCCTTACAGGACTTGAAATTTACACGGTATTCGAGCTTATCCATACATAGATTAATTCCAAGTTTCAGACCCTATATCTCCTATTCCTTCATATCGAAAAGGGTGCTAGAGCTCAAAAGCGGTCATCACTACTATATATTAGTGATGAGGCAGCAGATGTCATTTTCCGCATCCCGCGATGCGGAGCGGATGCGGATGTTTTATTAACATCCCGCGGAATGCGGAATGTTTGATATATATATATTATATTATAAATATATATATATATATATATCCATACTATATATTATATATATATTATACTATATATATGATATATATATATTATTATATATATATAATACTGATATATATATAATTATGTCATATTTATAATAATATATATAATTATATACATATATCAATATATATATTTATAGATATATATTATATATACTTAATATATATATTATAAACTATATATATATATATATATTATTATATATAAACTAATATATTATATATATATATTATATATATATATATATATATATATATATAATATATAAAATATATATATATATTAGTATAATATCACATATATATATATAATTGCCAAAAATATAGTAATAATTTATTTATAGGGAAAATGCAAAATTTGTAAAGAACAATTTGCCAAAATATAAAAAATTTGACAGGAAAATCTGGATTTTTTTTACCAAATTAAACAGCAGTTTACGTTTCGAGACCAAGGTTACACGTCTCTCCTCCCTCATAAACATTTAAATGGAAATAAACAATAATTTTTGACAAATATAATCATAATAAAGATTAAAAATAATGAGATCTATAAAAAATAGAAGGCAAATTAACAGATCGGCAACATACAAATTACTTCAACAATAAATTACTGGATGATAAATTTAATTTTTTCAGATTTTAAAGAAATTTCTTGTATTAAAGTCAACAATAAAGAATCCTTCCGGAAATATTAAAATTAAGAATTCATTCTTGAAAAAATGGCAAAGATTCTCTTATTTTAGGTTGTTGGCAATTTTTAAAGGATTTTTTCCCCTTTTGAAAAAATTTTAAACAAACAAGGTTGCACCTTTTCCCAACATTTATTAAATTTTTTTGAATGTGCTCAATTTCTGTGATTGAGTCTAAAATGGCATTTTGGTCATTTCCTCTTCTTAACCTCCACCCCTATGTGTTCTAACGGACCATTTCAGGGTCTTTAATGTTTTCGCTACGAAAATATGAATTATTACAAAATCCACAAGGAATTTTGTAACCCCCCCCAGTCTTTTTTTTCAAATTTCGTGGTTCTATATTTATCAAAAATTTTGTGATTGAATTGGGAAAGGTGCAACTTTTTGTTTAATTCAAAGGATAAAAATCTAAATCAACTATTAGAATCTTTTTGCATTTCAACTAAATCTAATTTTAATATTTCCGAAGGATTCTTTAATTTTGACTTAATAACAAGAAATTTCATATCTGAAAAATTAAATATTTATCATCAAATAATTTTATTGTGAAGAATTTTATGGTTGCCATCTGTGTAATTATGCTTATCATTTTTTATATTTCATATTTTAATTTTATTATTTATTTTGTCAAAATTAATTTTATTTCCATTTAGGTTCTGAGGAGGAGACGTTGTACTTGTCTCGAAACGTAAACTGCTGTTTTAATTTTTTAATATTTGGGATTCCCTGTTTAGTTCTTAAGTGGTTTAAATTTTTTTCTTTTTATATATTATATACTATATATATATATATATATTAATTAATATACTATACTATATATATAATAAATATATATATTATAATATATATATATTATATATTATACTTATATATTATAATAATATATATATATATATATATATATATATATATATATTATATTTCGAGTTTTAATACCCACAATCTATTAATATAATTTGTTACCAGGGGTGGCGGGACGGGAACCCAACTCCCAATGCACCCACCAACCCTCTTTACCCCAACCTCCCTCCCTTAATTGGGAAAGAGATTTGCAAATGGAATTATATTCTTTTGCCACTTTTAAGTATTTTGAAAATTCAAATATAGGAAGTGTGTGCTTGAGAAACATCAATTTTTTTTCTGCCTTTTCTTGCTGGAGAATCTGTTTCTCTTTCATCATATATTAACCCAGCCATTTGCTAAATACTCTCTCATTGGAACACTAGTTGAAGGACAGGCCAAGTATTTCCTTTGCAAGTTTATTTAAGGTGGGTAAATATTTTTGCTCTTTAACTTTCTACCAACTGGTAGGATATCATTTGCATATAGGTCGTTTTTTCTGGGGTTTGATTAGGTTTTTCAATCAATTTGCACTACATCTTTTTTGTAATGGGCTTGTGTTCTTCATCCACTAACATAGACCTGTTAGAAATTCTTTTCCAGGGAAATCTGTTATTGATTGGCTTGGTAGAAGGTTGTTTTGGTTGGGTGTAATTTACTTTTTTCCTTTTAATGGGATGGCGAATTAATAGACTGTTCGGATTGAAGGTTTTTCAAACTGCAACACAAAGTGACAGATTTAACTGTTCTAACATTGGTGGTTACAAAAAAACCTTGGCCTTTATAAACGGGGACTAAAAGTAAGTTGCAATGGAATTGAAGGTCATTAATTTCCACGAAACCAAAGCGTTTTTTCTAGCTCTAGTTTTATTAATCTTTCATTCTTTTTTAAACCGTCATCATTTTTATTTGAAGATGGTTCAAAACACTTCCTTAGTGTTAAGATAATGGGTCATTGGCATCGGAGACAAAGAAGCTGTAGATGCGCTGAATTTTTTTTTTGGTAATTTTTTCCGTTCAAAATTGGTTCAATAGCTTAAACTGTAGTATTGATGTCAAAATTTCCATATATTAGTAAGGAATTTGTTAACTTTGAATAACAAACTGGGCGTTACCAAAGGCTAGAGGTTTTCTCCTGAGCCGATGACCATTTTTTCCAATTCCATATGACATTACTATTCCAGCAAGTTTGGAATGTCTTTTTTTGAAAACAGAAGTTATGGGAATATCAAGCCGTTTTTAATTGCCTTCAAACTCATTTTCATTTTCATTTTCATTTTCATTTTCATTTTCATTTTCATTTTCATTTTCAGACTCATCTTAAGTATTTTATTATAAAAATTCTTTATCAAATCCTCGACAAATAAAATATCCGCCGCAACATCCCAGGCAAAGCGCGGGATGCGGATGCGGATGCGGATCTTTAATAATGTGCGGAGCTCCGCGGATGCGAATGCGGATGCGGATGTTACCTGCATCACTACTATATATAATATATATATATATATATATATTATATATAATATATATACTACTATATATATATACTATATATACTATATCTATGTATATAATATATATATAATATATATAATTATATATAGTATATATCTAATATATATATAATAATATATAATTATATATATAATACTATATATATATCTCTGTATATACTATATAAATATATATATTATCTAATACTTATAATTAATATAATATATATTAATATTAATATTAATATAATAATATATATATATATACCTTATATATATATATATATATATATACTATATATATATATATTATATAATTATATATATATATATTATTATATATAATATATATATTAGGTGTATCATTAATATTGCGAAAAAAATTCAGTATGACTATTCCTTGCATAAATATAAGATAAATGTGTCAATAAACATTTCACCCAAAACGCCTTCGTTTCCAAGATACAAGGTGATGAAACCTATTTAAACATTAAGTTACAATAAACAGTAAAATAAATTTGGAAAGGCCAAATTTAAACAAAATTTTCATTCAATTTATTTTAAATAAGAATACATTATATACTGCCACCCAGAAGAAAAATACAACAGAAATCAGATCGAAGCAATGGTGGACTTAACGTTATAACAAGATGTTGAAAATGAGCACCCCAGCGGGCCAATTTAACAGGCCTCTGTTATTGTGACGCATTGATTTGGCGTTACACGTTTCCAAAAGATACCGTGTGTGTTGCGAAATTGGGGTGTTCACAAGATTGCGATTATT
>JABUQX010071219.1:15000-48251 GCA_015478945.1 Trachelipus rathkii
AACATAAATATGATCTTCAACAAGATAATCCTAACTCTGCCCTTACAATTCATATATCTACCCATAACCATACCATTAACATCAACAACATGACACCCATCATTGGTATAGAAAACCTACATCTCCGAAAACTTACAGAATCCTATTGCATTAACAACACTAATAATTTTAACTTACAAAGGAATGACTACCTTATAGATTCCATCCTAAACAATATCCTGAACTTCTCACCATTTTTTAAAAATTTAAAACCGAAACTTACTTGATATTTATTTTATATTACCGCTAATTTTAATTTTATTTTGTTATATATTTAGTTTTTGGTCTCTTTTTTGTTATATTTGTGACCAAGAACGCATGAAGGTTTGTTTCTGTAAACATCCAACTGATGAATACCTTATTTGCTGATATTCTTTTAATTTTACTAAAGGCATTTTAATCTAAATATATTTAGTGACTCATACTATATAACATTTTTCTATTATATATATATATTTTTTTATATATATATATATATATATATATATATATATATATATATATATATATATATATATATATATATATATATATATATATATATATATATATATATATATATATATATATATAAAAATATTTTTTGATGCAACTATAAGTATTTTTCTCAAAATTAACACGACAGGTAAACAAAGCGAAAATAAAAGTAGATCGATTCATTTAATGTGCAAAATAGGTAGCCTGGTTTAAGATAAGTCTTCGGAGAATTGGGGTAGTGCCCTTAAGGTGTTAATTAAAAAGAAAGTATCTTATTCGAAAAGTCAAAATTTCAGAATAATATAACTGCATTTGTTACGATGTTAATGTTTTATACACATCCATCATGCATGTTTATTGATGACTTACAGCAGGCTTTATATAATAATATAACCAATAGACCAGTTATATGCATGTGGTAGATCACACCTGAATGAAAGACCACACAGTTGCCAACACGGAGAAGACTCAATCTTTGTTCACCGTAGACCATGAATTTATGATCGGTAGACCAATTATGACCAGCGTGTAGTAGACTACGTCTGAACTCGTTCTTAATTCACAGTAGACTATGAATTATTATAATCAATAGGCTGATTATGACGAGCGTTCAGTAGACCACACCTGAAGTTAAGAACTTCAGTTGCTCGGGATCAAATCCAGTATGATTACACAATATTGAAATTCTCATAAAATAATTCGTCATTTTTTAAAAGCGCTACACTAGATTTCAGAAATCAAATCATAGGTATAAATTTTCTGCTAATATATCTGAACTCCGAAACGCGAAAGATTTATGACCAAAGTTTTCGTCAAAGTGGAATCTCAAACGAATTTTTTAACTTCGGTCAAAAACTTGATAAGCTCACCAACGAAATCCGTAATAAACATTGCAAGCGTCAAGAGATTGAATATTCAAGAGCCGTAAGAACAATTATTCGCTCTTCTAAGAATGTCAGAGGAGGAAATATATTTCAATATGTTGTCATAGATTTATTGTGTATAAATGGAGTCGCTAATCTTTTTTAAGTATTTTTCTTTCCAATTCTTTGATCCAAATTTTCGATATGCTAAGCAAGTTAAAAATAAATAGAGCACTACCAGTCGGTTAAATTTCATGTTCGATGAATTAAAAATTTTGTTGTATATGTATTATAAAACAGAAATTGAATTTGATATTGTTGTTAAATTATTTTTGGAGAGTTTTATTTGTGATAATGACTGTATAATGTTTTGTTAAGATCTCTGCATATATAAACACACACCGTATGATAGCTTAACGACAGCCTAAAGACAAATAAATCAATAAACATATTCGTCTCTTTGAACTCGAGGCCGCTCAAGTTTTCGAGAAAAATTGTTTCTACACTAATAGAGAGACTAAAAACACATAAATTCTTTTTCTCTCTCAATAGTATATTAATTATTCCTGGGCCTGAACATTGGTTTAACATAATCTTCTTTGCATCAGTATATTTTAAGAATTACACCAAAAAATCTTGCATAAACATATGTAATGAAAGTATAGGAACGACAAAAATCAGTATAACTTATTTCGTAAGTTTCACTAACGATATGTTCAAATGATGCGGAGATCATTAGTCATGTGATTTACTGCCTTGCTGATTAACTGATTGCCTGATTTAGAATGATGAAACACATAGGAAGATTGTTTTTGTTTTGTTTTTTATAATATAGAAATATTTTTGTGGTTTATATATTATATCTTAATTCATTCGGAGATATTTCATTAAAACAGTAAACAACGTGACTAGCATTTACAAAGACACCATAAGACCAAATTTAAATTACACCACATTTCTTCACGTTTGGATATTCTAGCTTCCTCGCTAAGAAATTGAGGAGCTACATGAGAGTACTAGAGGCAGAGACACATATATATTCACTTTTTACTTATAAAGTGTCTCTTGATTGAGGGCAAGATTTTATTAATGCCTTTGTAACATACGCAATAATATGAGATTTTAGCGCCATACAAAGATCTTTAAGAAATGGATATCTATCCGATAATATATATCACGAATTACGTGGGTAGCCGCATTCAAGTCTCTGTTATAAGAGGTTCAAATCGCTGATATCTCTAGTAATAAAGAGGATAAAATTTAAAGGCAAAAAAAACGGTCGGGTTTGTTGGTGATCTATATTTGTTGGTTGTCTATGTTTTTATACTAGCTAAGTGTTATGTGGAGTAGATTCAGCACGATCCCAGGACTAAAGAAAAAAAGGCATGAGATTTATGAATTTAAATATGACAGTAATACCTGGAGGCAGCTCCTCTGCAACGAATAGGACAAAAACAAGTATAGTCAAATTAAGGTTTATGATTTTAGTTGAGGGGATAAGGAATGGAATGAACACCTACATGCTGGGGAGAAAATACTCTCTGTTATGCTCTCTGCGCTCTCCAAGCGAACCCCTACAGTCGAAGCAATAATCGTAATAAGAAAATCAAAGTTCAATCGCTATTCCGACAAGTTTGAAGTACCAAACTACCAAAAACGCTTCCTCGCGGTAGATGGGTGTCTTTTTTGCGGTGCGGAACACTTGGTGGAAAATAAAGAGGATACAAGCATAAGACAAAATCTGAATAAATATTTTTTTAGATGAATTTAAAATCTGTAATGAATATTCGTCTAAGTGAATATCATTATTTCATATTGATTTTTCTGACTATTATGCCATTGCAATCGCTTGATGAATAAGTCTAATATGGCTAGACTGGTCCTTCGAGAAACGGAGATAATCTTACCATACAACGAGAAAGCCTTCTCTCTCTCTATCTCTCTCTTCTTCTCTTCTTCTCTTTCTCTCCCCTCCTATCTCTCTCTCCTCTTCTTTCTTGCTTTTCACTTCAAAGTATGTCATATATTGGATTTTGCTCCTGTATTCTCTTCTGTTTGCTGTCCATCAGCTGCGCGTTTGTGGAGCATAACTGACTCTTGACTGATTAATGTGTTAAATTCAGTCGTCCATAATCGAAATGCATCAAGCTCCCTCGTCACCTTTCTTCTGGAGGGGAGGTGGAAAGAGTCAGGTAGGACAGAAATTCTACAAAGAACTCAGACTCCACAAGGTGAAAAGGCCCAATTATAAACAAAAGAATCTGAAACAAAAATATTTAGAATCTTCAAGTGATATTAATGACAAATGAACTTGGTATTTCAAATGCAAATTTCTTGACTTTGACTGTATTGCTGTTAGCTTTTAACCTGTTTAGTTGGGCACACTTTATAGTTAACTGTAACCTAAAATAAATCACTATATAAATGCAACTCAAGAGCAGTCTTCTTATTTAAATATTTTCGACATAATGGAGAATGGATGGTCTATGTTTTTGCTAGTATCATCACTTTCTTTGAAGGCGCTCGGGCCCGCTTTGACCCTCCTTCAATTGCAGTACTCAAAAAAAAGTAAAAAAGAAAGTGCAATAAAGAAAGTTAAAAGATGAAACCAAGTGAAGGTAAATAAACTAGGCAGTGTAATGGTGAATTTTTAAATAAACAAGAAATAAAATTCATAAAAAGTACTGGTATCATACTACTTACGATAGCTATGTGTTGATTTAATGCCAAAGCTGAAGGTTTTTTTTTTAACTTGAAGCTAATCAATTTCCCTTGCACATCAACTTCTATTGCCCCATTATGTTCTCTTGCCTGACAGACCCATAAGTACTTGATAGATCGGGCCATTAGTGGCTCCAACGCATTCTTGGCGTTGAGTTTTATCAAGGCAGTACAGGAACCATCTGAAGGAATACCTAGACGACGCTTACGCTTCGACGACTTTTTGCTTAGCAATGTCTTTTTCCTTTAAGCACTTAATACATATTGTTTAACCCAATTTAACTCAAAGCAACTAAAAGGTTTAAACGCTAATGCACAAGAAACCATAAACTTAGTATTGGCTAAATATATAATAAATAATAATAATAAAATAATAATATAATAATAAAATAATAATAATATATAAATATAATAATAATATATAATTTTATATTATTCATTATTATTATATTATTTTATATTTATTATTTATTATTATTATTTATATTATGTATTATATTATTATATTATTTATTATATTATATTATTATATTATTAATATTATTTTATATATTATTATTATTATATATGAATTATTATTATTATTATTATTATTATTATTTATTATATTTTTTTTATATATTATATATTATTATTATATATTATTTATTATATTATTTATTCATTATATTAATATTATTATTGTCATTATATAAATTTATTGAGTTATTATTATTATTTATTATTATTTATTATTACTTTATTATTTTATTATTTTGTTATTATTATTATGTAATTATTATATATATTATATTATTATATATAATAGAGTATATATAATATTAAGTATATATAATATATATATATAATAATATATTATCATATAATTATAAGTATCATATACTAATATTGATATAATTGACTAATCACCCACCCCGACATCAGTATATGATTTAATAATAATATACTATATAAAATTTATAGATATATATATATCTTATAAGCGCAAATATTTTAGATAGATCGCAAACGTAAATTATTTAATGATAGAACAGCAAATTTTGCGCTCTTGCGCTTAAAAAAGTTGATGAGGCAAATGCAAAAGCGCGACATTTTTTGAAATTTTCCGCAAACGAAAAAGCGCACATGTTTTACCTAAAGCGAAATTGCCTAAAGCGCAAATTGCGCTTATGCCCACCTCTGAAATATATATATATATATATATATATTTAACTATATATATTATCAGTAAGTAATATATATATATATATCATATTAATCAATGAATATATAAGTAATTAGTAGATATTTATGTTATTATATATGTATAATATATAATAATATATATATATAATATATAATATATATAATATTATTAATTATATTATATATAATAAATATCATTTAGTATTAATATTGCTAAATATATTATAATATATAATATATAATACTTTTCAATGTTTTGAAGTCTAGAAACGTATGTGCACACGAAAGTTAAAGTATGAACTAAATATTTTGAGAAATTTAATTTTTTTACCTTTTTTTTTTGTAAATAAAACACGAAAAAAAGACTATATATTTCTGAAAATGACTCAGGTATATATAATATTTAATATATAACGTATATATATATATAATATAATATATTAACAAATAGTATATATATTACATAATATATAATATATATGTATATATATAAATATTAAATATATATATATAATATATATATATACTATATTATCTAATTTATATATAATATATATAGATAGTAATATAATAATAAGAATATATATGAATATAAGTAATATATCTATTATATTATAATATTAATTATATATATATATATATATAATATATTATATAATAAGTATACTGGTGGATATTGGTTTAAGAACACCAATCTTATCATGACTCTATTATTTTCAAAAATACATTAAGACTACAGGAAAATGAATACTTGTTGGAAATCCTGGCAATTTTATTGGAGAAACTGTAAAAAACAAAAAAAAAGAATTCAAAAACTCAAATAGCATTAAGCGAAAAGGAAGCTGTACATTTATGGAGATACTATGTAAATATTTAGTTAGAATAAAGAACTAAGAATAGAAATAATAATAAATATAATAAAAAATATTGCTATTTTCAATCATAGCTAGGGAAAATATATATATAATAATTACATGATTTAGTATCCAGTACTTATATTAGCAGATGATGTTCATAAATGGGATAAGATATCCGTGACATATTATATTTTCTTATATATATTCGTTACAATATCTATATTATAAGTTATAGTTTATATATTATTATGGTATGTATAGTACACCACTTATTCTGTGTATATAGGTATTCCACACGGCAACTTAAGGGGGCCGAGCCGATCGGTGACAAGGTGGACGTTTCCATACCGTAGGGAGGCGGAGAACCGCCGATCATGGCAAACAAATACCAAAGAGCGGAGGTTCCGGAGACCCCCGAGGGGAATTAGTCTACCGTATCTCCCGGAAGGCCCGACGATACCGACTCTGTTATGTTCTGCATTTACTGGGTCATGTTATATTCAAGGAAGCAAAATTAATAAATTATTTAATTTTAACGATAACCAATAAAAGGTCTCTAATAGTTAATATAACGGTATTACTAATAATTATTAACAATAAGTTTTTTATTTTTTTATTTTTTTTACATTTTCCCTATCCATTTTACCAGGATCCAAAAATGTATCTTTTCGCTGTAGCTATTGGTATAAACAGCGATATATTATTTTAAATTTGTTTATTTTTTTTTTTCATTTCCGCACAAATGTTAAACCACATTCACAATGTATTATTTTCCGTATTATTTTAGTTTTGTGAATATGATTGTTTTTAAATAAAATTTCACCTAATTTCAGCTTTACAAACTTTAGTTACATAAGTCAAATTAAAAAGAATAAAATTCAATAGCCTAATTTGCTGTCTAGCAAGTGAAAAATATATAAATATCAATCTTTATTTTTTTTTCTAATTTTTAAAATTTCTTTTCAAAATGATTCTGTATATTTCCAAAATGATTAGTATCGTTTCGTAGTGCGACACACGTTCTAGACATTTATTACATATTATATATTATAAATAATATATATATATATATAATATATATAATATTATATATATATATATATAGTAATATATATTAACTAATATATATATATTATTATATATATATATTATACTATATATATATGCAATATTAATTTTGTATTTTATTCTGGCTTATCAATCATAACATCTTTCTCAATCGAAAATTGATTACATTCCGTGACAAATGAAGGCTACGTTTGACAATAATCTCTCTATTAGAGTTTTCTGTCTTCCTCCCAAATGTTTACATGTTTAATTTTGACGTTCACTCACATGTACACCTTTGACTCCCCTTGTTTCGTGTGGCTTTGCACACGTCCATAAATACGCATAAGTAATTTATGCCTTATTCCTCACTAAGTGATTTTCGAACTTTAATTTGATATGGTATTTATTCTCTGGTCTTTCTTTACGCTTTAATAGCTTTGAGGTTAGGAGAATGGAAATAATATAACGCTCTTATTAGGTTATTAATATTGTATTATGCCTGCATCCTTGACTGGAATAAAATATTTCACAGAAGATTACCGTAGTATTATTTATCTATTTATTAAGATACTTTAGCATGTAGTGTAAATGGAGATTTCGTCGTTTTCGACGTATCAATGTATAAAAAAATAATTTATATAAATTACATATGCAAAATGAATTATTGATCTTCGCCATCATTCAATATAACCTAATATAAGCAACGTATTGAGGGTAGATGGGACGCGAGGAGACCTCTACGTACCCTGCTATTAATCATATTATCAGAATAAAAGCATTTATATAATTCATAACTTCTTAAAGAAAAACCATAAATATTATATTAGATGCAAATCAATGAACTAATAATATTCTACTTACGGGTAATTAATTGTTCTCCTGAAGAAAATGAAAAATTATTGTTTTACGCATACTCATGAGCCGTTAGCATATACATAAGAACACACAAGAATACACACAGTATATATATATGTACATATATATATAAATATATATATATATATATAATATATATATCAATACTATATATAATTATATATATATATATTTTATATATTATCTATATATATATAATAAATATATACTAATATATATATATATATATATATATATATATATATAATATATTATTATATTATATATATAATATATATATATCACATTTGATATATCAATAATATAAATAAAGTTTGGCTATTGTCAGCTAAGAAATAAATATTTCCTTCAAAATCGTTAATTTTTAAAGGATGAGGTCTGGGGAGCTGCTGCCACTAAATTAGGAATTCAGTTACACTTTTTCTGTTAAACGCGGTCTTATATCTTTCTTTCAGCTTCTTTCGATATATAAAAACTGGATTAAGATTATATATTTTACAGAATATATATAAACTAGTATATATATATATATATATATAGTAATTATATATATATAATATAATAATATGTCGACTTCACCCCTCGTTTATTCCATTGCTTCATATATTTAATTATATATATATAATATATATAAATTATATATATATATATAAAAGTATATTATAATAAATATAAATATATATATATAAATATATAATATCTATATATATATATATATATATATCTCCTCTCATTTTTTGTAGATTATAAGATAAACAGGCTCTGTATGGACAACGTATCAGTCGATTAATATCAGCAAGAGATTTATTAAATCCATTACACACGCCTGCGGTAATGAGAAAAAAAAAGACATAACATTTAAATTAAAAGCGTTGGATAAAATAAATAATAAATACATATTTATCAAAATATAAACACATTAAAAAAAAATTGAAAATTAATATAATAAAAAAACAGAATAATCCAGAACTTTTCCAAAAAACATAAAGGTTAGGTGAAGTTAATGAAATTCCAAAAATAAATATAATAAAAATAGGTCTACTACATATTTAAAATAGTGAAAACTAAATAAAAAAGATCACAAAAATAATAATAAAGCAGCTTAAAAAATATATCATAAAGTAATTCTAATTTTAAATATGAAAATAGGAAAGTGTGGTTGTTTCAAAAAAAAATGCGTAGTAAGTTGATGCCTCAAATATACAATTGCGCAAAGAAGAAAAAAAATATAATATAAATTATTACTGACTATTTAATATTATTCGTTGCTTATTTATATAGTTCTATTAAAATTACCAATATTCTTATTATATTATCATTATTAATAATTTAATATTAATATTATTTATTGATGTTAAGCTAGATTATCATTAATATTATATTATTATACATTAGTTAAATTTTAATTTACCAGAATTATTATTATAAATATTATTAGTTTTATTATAATTATTATATTATATAGATTTTATTTATATTAAAACTTTCATAATTCTTATACTAGTAAAAAAAATATTATGTTAATATTTATTAATTTAATTCATTCTAATCAAAATTTTTTTATTATTATCATAATGTATTTCTTATTAAATATTAAAGAAGATTATGTTTTTATATTATTATTATTCATTCACATTAATTGAACTAGATAACACTATTAAATTTAATTATATATCATTAATAATAATAATATTGTAACACAAAAAATTATTATTTAGATATGATTATTAGATTAGATATATTCCTATGATTATTATTAATTATTATATTTATTATTTACTATGTAATAATTTTTATTATTTATAATTTTAATTTTGAAGAATATTATTTTTTCTGAAAAATATTAGTTATTGCTAATAATTTGCATTTTTGAATTTCTTGTTTATTAAATAAAAGTTAGTAAAAGTTAGGAGCGAAATATTGGTATTATATTAATAATTTTATTAGGTGTTAATATTTTTTTTATTAATAACAATTATTATTCTACTATAATTATTATTAAATTATTTATTAATTTATTATTATTGTTATTATATTATTATATTATATATAAATAATAATTGAATTTATAATTAAGGATTTTTTCATTTTTGCCATTAGAAATAACATATTATTATCATTCTATCATAATACCTTTTCAAGATATGAAATTGATAACCCTACTAAGAAATAAAAGTTATTCACTATTTTCTTAGTTATGATTATATTTTATTATTATTAATATTAATTATTATTATTAAATTATTATTATTATATTATTATATTAGTATTATTATTATTTTATTTTATTATTATTATTATTATTATTACTAGAAAAAATTTGAATTTTTATAATTTAATTTTTTTTTTTTTTTATTAGGTATATTATTTTTAAAAGTATTAATAGAAGTACTATAAAATAGAATTTCAAAAATATTATTATTTATCTCACGCTTCCTTAGCGTTTGGGGTTAGGTGGAAAACAAAACAGGCCACTGCCCCTCCAGCAAAAAGAAAAAAAAACTGTAAAATGCTCAAAAATTAAAATTCGATTTGAACCGTAAGTACGGTACGCGACAAATATTTATAAACTGCCCAAAAAAAAACGGTAGATTTCTTAAAAATAATTTAATTTTACACTTTGGAGATTGCATTTAATCACTCTCTCTTTAAAAAATAATTAATTCCCCGTTTCCACAGCAAACCACGCTATGGTCAAAATCTTCCGATAACTGACTGCTCGAAAAAAACGTTGGAATCCGCGTGTGCTTTTGAAAGTTGAAACTGAAAAATCTTGAGGGAACAGTACAGCAGTAAATTTTTTTTTTTGTATTTGGTAAAGATAAAACTTTTGGGTTAGCATCATTAAAAGGTAGAAAAATAACAAATTAAGAATTTATAAATAAGGGGAATTTTTTAATTTTGTATTTGTTAAAGATGATATAAAAAAATTTATTTTAAAGATCAAAGTGACCTGAAATTTCAGAATTTTCGTTCCGCGCTTTCTCCTCAAAAAATCGAAAACGTTTTATGTAACTTTCTAAAATTTTCTAAAACTTTAAATGTTTATTAATGTTATTTTTTGTTAATAATGATTATATTACTGTTAAATTGATTGCCCTTAGAACATCGTTATTTTAATTGAAATTTACTTTTATTGAAAACGTGCTGAAAGAGCCCTATTAAAAATAAAAACAAAATCAAAAATGCTTCGCTCGTCTTATAAGAGTTCAAAATTTTTATTATGTAAACTTTTTCTCTTATTCTTTTATCATCTTCTTAAAATTTGCTTAACTTATTAATCAGTAAACTTTTTTTTTTTATTTTTCTAATAATAAAGTAATCAGTCAATAAGAAAGGTAAAGAAACTAATTGGACCATTGATTGTCTAATGAATTCTCATATAAACACGTGGTCGGAAGAAGGTGGGGTAAAGTATTGCATCCAGATTTTAAGATGTTTTCCTGTGGAAAATATTAATTAAAAAATGACTATAGATTCTTATTATTAGATTAAGAATAAAATTCTGGAAAATCTAATTAAATACATTCTTATTGTTTATTATATATTTTTTCAAAAATGGAAAAAAAAAATATAGACCCGGCTCGGGAGAATAAAAAGAAAAAAGAAAAAGGGCTTAAACATGTTCCTTAAATAGGATAGGATAACTGAGAATCTCCAATGTTGATAAGACCTATCTCATAGAGTTTGCTTTAATGGTGAAATGAGTCTAAGAGTTGAGATAAATTTGACAAATTGACTTTTTCAATAGGTTCTCTGATTATGAAAATAAATTCTGTCCACTTATTTATTGCGGGTGACAATGATGTGCTGCTGAGTAGTACTATTATAATAGCCAGTTAGAAAATAGTATTGAAATAATATTGCACTCGATATATTAATTGTTCGTTCTAATTTAGAGTATAACGAAACATAAGATGAAAACTATTAAAACGATTATGTTGTTTGGTATTCTAAGTTATATCTTCAACTAGTTAAATCAAGTTTTTATATTGATTTCTTTGTCTTTAATATTTCGTTGGGGTTTTAAATTTTAATTAACATTTGATTAGAAAATTGAGATATTTCCTTGAAACAAATAATGTCTTTGATGGTGGTTTTTCAAAGATTGTTATTAAGCTACCATCAGTTTCACAATTGTCAGTAACCCTGGAGAAAGAAAAGAAAAGAATAATTTTAATTAATTTCGTGTTTACCAGGTTGGTGGCATCGAGGATTGGAGGTGTGATGACCTCTACCTTCAGATAAAACATATGTTAGGAGGTAAACATATAATTCTCTCTTGATCCTGCTCATAAATAGTGCAGGTGTTGTCAGTTCGGTAATTGCATAGGGTGTGGTATTCAGTGATTTTCGGAATGTTAAGCGGAAGGGCGTATGGAATGGTATATCACTCTGGTGTTGGAGGGGGTAGGGGAGATATTTCCCTGCTAAAACGCTAAAGTAGTGGCTTGTGTTGGATGACTTTTGAAGGATTAGCTCTAGGGGGTAAGGTTGGACGGTTCGTCTAAAAGAATAATCTAAGCTAGGAGTGGTGGTGGTGTTCGATGTAAAGCCTTTTAAAGGTTGTAATTTGGAGGAGGTAAGATTTGGAAATTTCAATGGTGTCTTATATTCATATTAGTGTTGGTGGTAGGAGCCTATTCAGTTGTCATTTTCGTTGATTGTGTTGTCTTTGTAGCTAAAGGAGGTCTGTATGGTGTTGTGATGAATTGTTCTGCGTGATTGAGTTTCTGCCATGTGGGAATAACTGATCTCGTTTGTTTGTTTTATGAATTTGATGCTTTGACTCGTTCGTACATTCTGTCCAACGAGAGACTTGTTATGTGTAGCAAGAGGTGACAAAGGAGTTGGTTTGGTTATTTGTGTTGATTGGTCGGGTTTCGTTGTTGGTGTGTAGGTAATCTTATTGTTTTGGTGGGATCCGTAAAGTGGGCATTATGTGATAGATAGTGTGTGATGATACTTGGTATCGGTTGTATATGATAGGGTCGAGTAATTGTAATTGATTAATGATTTGTTTTGGTGAGGCGGATATTTTTTGTATTTAGGTCGCCGTGGGGTTGTTGTGGTCGAAAGGTTGGAAATAATGTGGTAACTTTTAGATATTTTTTATCATATCAGCCTGTGGACATATATAATAGATAATTTTGAGGATTTAAGGAAACATTGGAGTAAACATTTGTATAAGGATCGAACAAACTCTGTATGGATTCTATATAGGCTGCCATTTTTGGCAAGTTTTGGGGTTTGGTTTTGATGTCTTTAGGGAACGTTCAGATGTGAAACAAAATCCCTATTTTCGATTTGGATAGTACAAAGATTTTTGGTAGTTGTTAGATTGTTTTTTCGTCTGGCTTGTAAATGTTCGCGACTTGTCTCTAAAAATTAAAGAGGTCGCTTCGGCAATTGTCGTCCAGACATAATTCATTTTGTACACGGGTGGTTGTGTAGAATAAAAGGGGAGGAAAGTTTGGCAAATGCCCAAGGAGGCTTTATGCTATAGTGAGAGAAAGGAGGAAGTTGGAGGCTACTGATGGTCGGAATGTTAGGTTTGAATTATGGCAGTTTGTTTGAATGGAAATTGACCTCTAAGTCATTAATATGGTCGTTGACATATGTTCGAGATAGATTTGTCTTATCGTTCATTGATTTCCCTTATTCAAACCAATGCATTACTTTCGGCGTTGTCGCGACAACTATTGCTACCAACGTGCCTTTTATTCGCCATGGCACATATCTCTTAATAAAATGGGAGTGGTTAGTTTTTCCGGTGCCCGATGGAAATAATTAAACCTGTGGATAGAAGGCGACAGATTACCGCTCTCTAGGATTTAGCCTGGCAATTGTCTTTGGTAGTCAATTTTGTTTTAAGGGGGACAAGTCCAAACGTATGCCTAGGTAGTAAGAGTCTTTCAGAAGTGCAAAGTATATATTAAGTTGTGTAATTTTGCAATTTGTGGTAAAGGTCCCTAAATATGTCAGGTCGGACTTGCTGAAATAAAGGGTCATGAGGGTAGGGCGGTAATGCTTTTTAGGTGGCGTTTTTTTGGATCTTTATGTTGGCACAGGAAGACATGTAGTAGTAAATAACTTTTGTGGTGTATGTTTAACTTGGGAAAAATGTAACGTTCTCCTCGGAAGTCTAAATTTCCGGTTCTCTGCGTTCCGCAGTGTCCCGCGCTAAGGAGGCACTTCGGATGTTCCGATGACTTGGAGGGGAAGAATTAATCTTGTCTGGTTACTTAGGATAAGGATAGAATACGTTCATAAGTGTTGTCAGTAATGCAAAGCTGTTGGTTGTCGATAAAACACTGGGGTCCAAGTGTCGCAAAGAGTGATTCTTGCTCGGTGAAAGAGTGTTTTGTTATGAGAGATGATTGGTTTTGCTATTCATCTACATGTAAGTGCTTTCAACATGTCTTTTGTTCATTTACTATCTCTTGTCTTGTAGTCAAAGATAGTCCAGATAAGGAGTAAACGAGGTTTTGTGCAAATAGAATAAGAGCAAGAGGGGGTTCTAGCTTAATATATTCAAGTGATAAGTGTTAGGTTGTCCTTGTTTTGTAATGATCGGTGTGGATTTAAAAGTGGTCTTATGAATACAGATCGCAATCTTTCTAAGCCGTCTGTATTATTGTTTAGCTACGTGAGAATATGTGAAATCAACGGTTTAGGTTTATCCGTGATAATGTGTAAGCGGATACCGAAAACGTAAGTTCTTTAAATTTTGCAACGCAAATACTATATGCTCAATGCTCTTGTCGATAGTTTTATAGTTAGCTTCGGATTTTGTTTTAGTGCTCTGGGAAAATAAAAGAGACGGTTCTCTTTTCCATTCCTCGTTCTAATTGGTTATATGAACAGCACGAGCCCTTAGGTTGAGGCATCGTGTTGATATATTAAAATTACTTTTTGTGACAGGAATTCCTTATATTGGGTTGTCGACCACGGTTCTATGAGCAGGAGGTAATGCCTGAGACTTTTTTTAGAAAATCGAGACAGAAACCTCTTTTGTAGTAATTTTTTTATAAGTTTCATGATCGGAGTAGGAGCGGATCAAGTGATTTAAAATGAGTTCAATGAAACAGCAATAGTATTGGTTCTGCTACTTTAGCTTAATGAGGTTGAAGTAGTAAAGCATCGGAAGTTTTTTTTAATGGGTCAGGTGAGATTTCCGTTTGGGAAATTTTAAATACCCAGAAAAAGAGCTGTTTCTAGTTAAGACATTTAGAAATTTATGACATTTTATTCTTCTCTTCGTTGGAAAACTTTTCTAAGTTTTATAGATGAAATTTGTTCTTTTTAGTTAATTTAGTTCATGATCTCGTCCAAGTATTAATACATCGTCCCAGAGAAGACTCTCAAGCGTCACTAGGAGTGAGACAACACCATTGTCCATGTTCCTTGCAAATCTAATTTGGGCTTTGTGGGTGGATCAGACCAAAATTTGAGAATAGGTTACAATATTGAACCTCGTCGCGAGTGCGAATGCTAGTTAGCGGTTGTTTCTTCCTCAACCTTTCCTAGTGACTTAATTTTTTTAATTGTCGCGTTTTTGTGTTGCGAAGAGACGGATCGGAGTAATTCCGATACAAAGTTTACATTTTGATTTCTTCTTTCAGCTTTGCAGCGAGAGAGTTTCCTCTGCGAAATACATAGGCATGCGGGAAGCGTCTTCCACACTGCGTAGGTACCTTTTATTTATTTACTATAATTTATTTAATTTTTGGTTTTGTTTTGAAAGTTTTTTCTTTTGACTAGGTTTCCTCGTTAATGGGACTTTCGAAGAACCAATTACCTCCAGGACATCTCCGCGGAACGGATGTAAACCGCACTTCGTGATCTTTCTCTTTCATGCAATCTTTACTGTTCTCTGAAACCTTTGGTGATTTCTTTTATAGTTGTATGGAAAATTTAGTTACGTGACTAATAGTGGGTGACTTCATCAATCATCTTCCTATAGGGGCTATTACATTGTTTGTAAGTCTTCAACAAGATCAATTTAAGTTTTCTTACACACTGGGATTTTGGATTGTTAATGAGTACCATCGACATTTTCTGATTTTTTAAAATACTTCCCTGCACGAAGTTTTTGAAAAGTATTTACTCTTAAGTAATTGGTACCTAAAATCTGGTAGAGAAATTGAACCCTAAATTACTGTTGGACGTTTGGTTAGGGATTTCGTATCAAAAACATGATTAGGGCTCTGGATTAGGGCGGTAATTTTGTTGGAGGGAAAATGGAATTCGGGAAGAAGCCCTCATTTATTTATCCCAAGAGAACTTGGCGTCCGTGGCAGAACTCAGTTACAGCCTCAGCAAAAAGAAAGTGCTGATATAGGGTCTCGTGTTGACAGAAAAATTGTCAGAGATAAGTAATGAGTCGGTGGAAGAAGCTTTAACGAAAGAGTGTATTAGATATAAGGATCTATTGGTGTCTCTAAAGTAGATAAAATATTAGGAAAGTCATAATAATTTAAAGAGAAAGATTGTGGGAAGTATAGAAAATGTGTCGTTCTGAGTAGAAGGGGATAATAGTCCCCTCTGTAGCGATTTTTAAGCAGTAAATTAGGTAATGGGGTTTTCTTACCTTGGGAATGAATGTATTTTATGGTATGGATTCTGTACTTGGATGTGCATTTATTAATGAATGTGTTCTTTTTCTTTTATAGGGGGCAGCTTGTTCAGACTCAGCAGAATCTGTTACCTTCAATTCCACATGCACCCATCCCAGACAACTCACTGGAGCTGTCCAGTGTCAACATCAGCCATTGCTTGAATTTCCCTGCTTTCTTTAAGTTAGTTTGCATGTTGAATTGCACTTGCTGAACCCAGTAAATTTCGAACGTAATGTAATTTCTTCGTGGTTTATGGTATTGTTAATGTTAAATTGTCTTCTGTTCATTTCCGCAAAGAAAGAGTATGTACTGCAGAGGCTACTGTTCTAACCGTGCACATAAAATATCAGTTCCTGTCTTATAAATATGTATTTTTGTAATTTTAATTATTAGCTTTTAAAAAAATAAAGTCGCGGTCCTATTTGGCGATTACTTTGTGCATTATTTAATAGGATTTGGCTATCATTAGTAAATGCGGAAGATAGAGTAATATCTTGAGATGGAATTAGTTAGTATGGTTGAAGGCGAACTTTGATGAAACTAGTAATAGTTCGGTATCAGTAAGTTGGTAGGTAGGGAGGAGAGAAGCGGGAGGAGAGAAAGCTGAGTAATAGAGAAATTGGTATCTTCATGGACCAAGAGTTTAAAAAAGTATCTGTTACCTGGAATGAGGGGCATTTAGTTATAATTGGATTTGGGAAGGTAATTTTTAACATCGTTCGTACAACCATCGGATCCGGTTTTGTTATCTAATTCGATAAGTGAGGTGCGCTATTTTACACTGGTTAGCGGCGTATGCTCTTATTTCGTAACTAAACTTGGTTTTTAGTTCTTTCAATCGCCATTGTAGCACAAGAGAAGGCCTGTTTAACCAGAATCCAAGTGGTTGAAAACTGTTTCAAGCTTCTGTCAACCGAAGTAGAGTGTCGTAGTAGAGACATATAGGGATGAAATACAAAGTTAAGTAGATATATCTTCTAATGAACGCATAGATATTCGAAGTTTTAGTAATCCTGCAACCGAGTGCATAAGGTTCCTTAGGTAATATTAAATGAGGAATAAAAAAAAATAGTAGGTCAGAAATAATTATATATATATAATAAATTATTAGTTATATTATATATATTGATAAATATATAATATTATTATATATATATTAATATAAGTATATATAATATAATAGTATGCATAATATATATATTTATATATATATATAGCGCAAAGAAATTTTTAGATAGGATGGCAAATGCAAATTCTTTAGATTAGAGCGCAAAATTTGGCCTTTTAGCGCTTCTTAAAAAAGTGATGAGCGCAAATGCATAAAGCGGCACCATTTTTGAAAATTCGCGCGAGTAAACGCATAAAGCGCTACAGGTTTTACCTAAAAGCGAAATTGCGCTTTTGCGGTTTCATTTGCGCTGTATGCCCACCTCTGATATACATATATATATATATATATAATATATAATATATATATATATAGCTATATAAATATATATATTAATATATAATAATATAAAATAATATATATATATATAATAATTATAATATTATATATATATATAATAATATATATAATAATATATATATTATAATATGCTATATTAAATACTATATATATATAATTATATAGTATTGAAGTCTAGGAATTTGGTATATCACACAACGAAGTTAAAGTAATGAACTAATTGAGAAAAATTAATTTTTTTACCTTTTTTTTTGTAAAATAAACACCGAAAAAGTTAAGAAAATTAACACATTGCTGTCACCGCACTTATAATGATATATTACTATATATATATATATAAATGATACTAATAATTTATATATATAAGATATATATATATTTATTATATATATATATTTATTATATAAATTATTATATACTTTAAGTGTATATAAATGATATATATATATCTATATATATATTTATTACTATATAATATATATGGTATATATATTATATAATATATATATATCGGGTGAATTTGTGGTGATCAAAAAACCCCACTAGTCACACAATTAATGAGACGCTTATGTTATTGGCAGATTGTATTGTGTGATCCTTCATAGGTGTAGATGATCGTGTGAAATTTTTGGATAATAGGTCTGGTTTAGGAGGTTGGGGTGATATTTTTATATGGTAATAATTGTCATGGTTTTACGGGTGAGTGGTAAGTTGGTGGTTGAGTGGCTGTATTTGATTGGTAGTGAGTGTTGGTTGATATGGTAGATGTTAGGGCATATTCGTAGGTTTAGGTTTTGGGTGTCGTTTTATGTTTGTGGTCATGTGGTCGTTGTTGTTTTTTTGAAGTATAGGATTAGCGGTGTTAAAATGGTTGTTATGGATGGTGGTTATAACAGTCTTAACATGTTTGATTGTGGCTTTGATATGGTAATAGTTCGGTGCTGTGCCTGTATGGTGTGAAGTAGTTGAGGGAGGTTAGTACTGTGTTTCGTGTTTGAATTGGGGTGTTGAGGTTATATGTGTTAGGAAGGAGAATAAGTTGATGAATTGGATTAAGATGTGTTCGTAGTAATAGTGAGATTTAGTCATAAATGCGACTCATTCACTCATGATTTCGTTTATGTAGGTAGTAATGTGATGTGTGTTGGTGGTGTGGCGAAATAGGGGTGGAAGGATATGAACTAATGCAGCGTGGTAGAAACAGAATTGATACGTATGGGATAGATGTTGGGTGAAAGTTGATAATTGAGCCATGGGCGATGATATTAATTTAGGGGTATTGGGTGGTATATGGAGTTTATGAGAGGTAAATATATATATAGAAATGATAGGTAATTTAATAGGTAGTAAGATGGCAATATGATTATTGTCAATTAATTAAATTTATTTGGCGTTATATATATCCGTGTATAAGTGCGCTGCGTTGTGTGTTTGATAGGACACGTCATGTCACACTAGGGCAATAAGTTATTTTGTATGCGTTTGCGTGTGCATTAGGTCAGCTATTTAGCAGCTTAGATATGCTGCTCAGAGTTATAGTTGTTATTAGTGAATGGGGTGTTAGTGGTCCAAAAAAGGTGGGTGTCGGATAGAGCTGGTTTTGTGTATTAACGGGGGAGAGAGGGGGTATGACAATCTTTAGTATAGGGCGATTATTTGTGATGAATTGAGTTAATTTAGGTTGTTATATCTTAGTGAATTTCAATTACCCAAGGTCGGTTCATAAAGGTAACATAGTGTAATAGATAGCAATAAAGTGGTTGGATTGGGATGGAAATGGATTTTATTAGGATGGATGTTGTTTATGGTAAGATATATTGTATTGTGGAGTGTACTGTGTTTGGTATTTGTTGTTGGTGGTGGTTGGTGGGTTGTTTGTTGAGTCGTTTGTTCGTGATAAAGGGGCGGTATTAATTGCTGTTCGTATATATGGGTATGTCGTATTGGTTTGTATTACGGTTTTGTTTAATGTATGTAAGGTAGTTATGGTTACGTTATTTAGGGAGAATATGAGAGATGTTTAACATACAATTTTTGGATTGTTAAAGATACCAAATGCTCGTGTAGCGCGAGCGGGGATGACAAGCAGGTGAGGGGTGGGTGGTAAGGCTTTTGGCCAGTTACCGTAGGTCGACGTTGTTATTGGGGCGTGGGGCTGTGGGAGGGAACGCTGGGGTTTGGCCCGCGGGACAAAGAACTCATTATGATCCATCAAAGTGGTAGCGAGTGTGGTATGCCGTATGATTAACCACCCCATCGGATAGGGGGGAAATTAGTCCTACGCCTCTAGTGAGTGTCCCGCTCGGAAGTTCCGTGTGTGTAAGCATTGTTATACCTTGTGGATTTGATTCATCCGTACTACTCCTGCATCGTGTGGTTTTGTTTTGTGTGGCGGTTAGAGCCCCGTGATTTTCTGGTTTTGTCTGGGGTTTATTTGGGTTAGTAAAGGGAAAAAGAGAAGCAAAAGTTTGTTAATTGTTGAGAAGATGTTGCTTAGATAGTTTTATTTTTAACGATATAATTCTGTCTATATGAAGTAAGGCCGTGCTAGTTTTGCCAAAATGATCTTCTTTAGAAGTCAATTAATGGTTATAGATGACAATTAAGGTTTGTTCATTTTTTTACTTGTTTTTGAGTGACATTTTTTGTCCCATTTCTATAGAATGTTTTTTTACCTCTACAGATTCCAAAAATTGAATTGCCTTTGTCGTCTAGTTTCTAGGCTAGTTTGTAGAGGTTTTGAGAATCAGTGTGATTGTGTAGGCGTGTTGTAATATTTGTAATATTTTTAAATTTGTTATTTTTTTGTTTTTTACATTGGTTTCCGCATCTAAAGTTTAACGAAGTACCAGTCATTTCCACGAGAGATAGCAATGTATTTCCTTTTTCTCCTGTAGTTATTGTTGGTTTTTTTTGAGAGTTTGGAGTTTTGTTTTGTTTTGCTGTGTTTTGTTTTAAATGCCTCTAGCCGATATTCATTTAGCACTTAATGATGTATGTTTGGTCTCTTTTTTTTATGTGAGGTCTTTAAATGAAGCAATATCCATTCAAAGTTTAAAAAGGAAATAAATTGGCCATAGCCTAATTTGTTTGTTCGCTTAAGTGTAATCATAGTTAATAATGAACTCTTTTTACCTTTTTCAATCATAGTGGGATATTTTTTAAATTTTTTTTTCCCAAAGATTGATGCTTTTGTGTTTTGTTGGTTTTTTTTGATATGTTTTCTGCAAATAGTGGATTAGTATCGTTTCGTATGTGCCGGAGAATGCATTGCGTCGGCCTACGAAGATACGGTTTACGCCTGATATTAAATATATTTTTAGTATTAATACTGTTACACTATATTAGGGTTTTTATTTTATATAGATCGAATGAAAATTAGTTACGGTTATACGTTAGTTATTAAGTATATTATAGTTTATATGAGGTATGTAGGTATGGTATGGTATATGAGGGGTTGTTATGTGAGTGAGGGGTTTTAGTATAGTGTGTTCTTGTTTATTACGATAGAGTATTTTATATATTGTATATATATTTAGTTGGTTATTAAGGTTTGTTGTTAATGTACTATTTGGGGTTGAGTGTGGTCTCGATATGTATTTTTTATACCTGTGTCTTGCTTATTTTCGGCTTACAATCATGAAAGATCTTGTTCCGTCAATTAGAAATGAATTTATAATTTTTCCGTGACAAGTTGAGAAGGTCTACGTGTACAGATAATTCTCTCTATCTGGAGAGGTTTCTCTTCCTTGTTATTTACCAAATGTTTACGTGGTTAATTTTTGACGTTCACTTATTTGTTTGTCACATGTAACAAAGCTCTTTTGACTCCCTTGTTTTCGGGTGTGCTTTTTTGCACATCGTTCTAAATACGCATATATGATTTAATGCAAGTGTCTATTCTCAAGTGAATTTGGATTTTTCTGACTATTTGAGAATTGGTGTAGTTGTTAAAATTTACTCTTCGATTGTTGTTTGTCTTTTAACTGCTTAAATCAGCTTTGAAGTTTAGGGGATAAAGGAGATATATCCAGATTTATATATCAGACTTCAGGTTTATATTTATTATATAATGATGTTAAATATTGCTCTGGCATTCTTACTGGTAGATTAAAATATTCTGACAGAAGAAGTTACTGCTAGTATTATTTATTTTCTTAGTTTTGTTAAAAATCCTGTTAGGTCGATGTTAGTGGGTAAAGGGCAATGTAGTTTTCTTCGTCCGTTTTCTCGCACGTATCTAATGTATAAAGATAGTAAATATTATTATAGAATTATCTATATGTGTGGAAATGACACAAATAGCGGTTTTATCTTGCGCGCATCATTTCAAATTATGATACCTAACTATAGCAACGGTATTTTTGATGTGTTGTAGATGGGGACGGGGGGGTTTGTTTGTTTTTTTTTGGTTGATGTTTGGGTGGGGGTGGTTTAATGTTGGAGACCTCGTTAACTTGTTGGTCCTGGGGGTTCTGCATTATATCGCAGGTATCTAGATACATTAAAAGCATATAATAACTTCTTAACTTCTTAAGAAAAACCATAAATAATTTATAGTTATGGGTTGGGCATATAAATCAATAAAGTATGCCTAGGCTGTACGGATAATTTGATATTTTTTGTTCTATAATGTTGACTTAAATGATTTTCTAAAAACCTTCAAAGGAAAAAATGCATTTAGCGCCACTACATAGAAACAACAAGATATATCACACAGCTATAGCTAAATTACATTATAATGTAATAATATTATATAATAAGTATAAATATATATTATTAATATTAATTATTATTACTATATATATATTATAATATATATTATTAAATATATCATATAAGTATATATAAAGCAAGTATAAGGCCTTATACTATATTATATATATATATTTATTATATTGATAATCATTTTTTAATAAAGTTGCTATTTGTTCAGCCAAATTTATTCCTTCAAAATATCGTTATTGTTTAAAGGAGAGTGGGAGTGCGCATATTGAATAGGAAGGATTTCAGTTATATCTTTTCCAGTTGTTAAACGCGGTCTTAATCTTTCCTTTCTACGTTCTTTTTTCGATATAATATATATATTATTTTATATTTAAAATTAATAATATTATATATATACTATATATATGTAATTATGTCTTATATATATATTATAAATATATATAATAAATATATATTATATATTAATGTAATATAGTCGACTTCCTCTCTCGTTTATAGCCATTCTTCAATATTAATAGTTATAATATAGTGTAAAAATATATACAATATATATAAGTTATATATATATATATGATATTATAATATAATTATATATATATATAATATATCATATAGTTATATATAGTATTATATATAATATATATCTATAGTACTTTCTTTGACGTAGTGGATATAAAAATATCAGGCTCTGTAATATAACGTATAATTTCTACCCAAATATCAGAGAAAATATTAAAGAAGTACATTGGATTATGTGTGTATAAATAGAAATTATAAAAATACATAACCCTATTCTTTTCGGTTGGAAAAAAATTAATACATTAAATTATTCATTAGAAGTTCCCTAAAATGCATAAACATTAAAAAAAATTGAAAAATAATTTATATTAAAAAAACTAGTAGCATAAATCAAACATTTTCCCCAAAAAACGATAAAAGGTAGGTGATAAGGTTATGGATATATCGTATAAAAGTATAAAATATATTCAATAAAGTATATTAGGTCCAGCAATCTCTCTCACGTGCACAAAATGAAATACTTATATATATAAAAACTGAGCCACCAAATTTATACATTGTGCAGCCCTTATAAAATAGGTTTTTATAGTATACATATGTTTAGGATAGGTTATGTTACTATTTATAAATGCTAACAGTGAAGATATGGAGGAAAAGGTGTCTTTTAATATTTATAAAAGAATTTTAAGTTGATCTTCAAAAAATATCCAAGTGTCGGGCAGAGAGAATGAGTTAAAAAGATAAATTATTTGTATAATTGTTTGATTTGAATGTAGAATTTTTATGGGTGTGGTAGCTGTCGATTATATATTTAATTGTTATTTTGTGATAGGTTATCAGGGGGAAGAGGATTTCAACCATTATCAAGTTATTTCTTTATAAGTTATATATCATGGGAATTATTATTATAATTTATGGAAGTTTTTTATTTTAAAATAATTAAGTATTTTATTATTGAATGGTATTTGTGGTTTTTATTTAGATCTGGTAATTGTTCATGTGATCTATTGTGGAATCAATTATAAGGATTTGTTTTAGTGGTAAATGTGGTACTTGATGCTGTTGTGATTAATCTTGAGTGAGAGTATTTGAGTATGATTATTTGTATTTATGGTTATGCGAGATCTTTTAATTAGTGATTGGGTATTTGTATGGAGGTATGTTTTGTTGTGGTTGGGTTGGTGGTTAGCGGGGATTTATGTTATTTGAGAGTTTGGGTGGATTGCTTGAGTCTGGTCTTAATTCTTTTTATACTATTAATGGTATGTTGTGTGTATTAGATTTGGGAATAGAGATAGTAGTATAGGTTGGTTGGTTTGATTTATATGTTTGTATTAATAATTTTTTAGGTTTTTATAATACAATATATTTTATTATTATTATAATGGATTGTATTTCGTTAGTTTGTGTTATGATTGTGGTTGTTAGTGGATTTTTATAGAAAGTTATTATGTTTATGAAGATGATTTTTAATTATTATTTATTAATTATTGTTGATGAAATATAGATTCTTATGTTATATCTATGTTGGGATTCTACTCTATTTTTTGTTAAAATTGGAGCGGTTTAAATTTATGTATTATTAAATAATTGATGTTTTTTTATTTTTTAATATATAATTATTATTATTATTTTAATTATGAGTGTATTGATTGTATTGAGTATGTGAGTGCGTAGAAACTATTAATACGCGGTGGTATGATTTAATTTTTATCAATATTGTTTTATAGTTTAACTTTATTCATGTTGTGATTTTTTATATGTTTGTTGGACTGAATTTTTTTTTTTTTTTTTTTAAATTAATCTTTCAATTTTTAATATAAATATTTTTTTTTTTTTTGATAAAATTTGTTGATACAAATTTTAGGTGAAAAATTTATTATTAGTTGAAAGGTATATTATTATATCATTTATTATTATATTATATCTATATTATTATTATTTATTATTTATTATTCACTTATTATTATAATTAATTATCATTATTATATATTATTGTTATGGTTATGATTATGTATTATTTTTTATGTATTTATTATTATTTTAGTATTATATTATTTATATTATTTTTTGATGATGGAGAGTGTAATATTTTTTTATGAGGTTTAGTTATTGTATTATTGGTTTGGGAGGTTTATTTGTTAATTGTTAGATGTTAGTGTGATTATATATAAGTGAAATGATATAAAAAATAAATTGAATTGAATTTATAAATTTATTTTTTTTAGTTTTTTTTTTCAATAGTATAATTATTTATAATAGTTATTATTTATTATTTATATTATTAGTTATTATTATTGTTTAGTATTATTTATTAATTTAAATTATTTATTGAAAGTAATTTAGAATACAATTTAAAATACGTTATGGTTATTTAGTTTTGGGTTTATTATTATTGTATTTATTTTTATTAATTAATAGTTTAGTTTGTTTTGATTTCGAAAAAAAGATTATTTTCTTGAGTTATTACACCAACTTTATTGTTTTATAATGTATATTTTATATTATTATTTGTATTTGTGCTGTGTTATATTGTTTATTGTTGTTTGATTATTATTGTTTTTATTTTGTGTGGATTTTAAGTGTTTCTTGTGTATGTGTTTGTTAGAAAAGATTGGGAAGTTGTAATGAATTGTAGAAGTTTTGTGTTTTTTTTTGTTTTTTGTTTTTTGGATTGCGTGTGCGTGTATAGGGCCAAAACCCGTTTTTATTATATTGGTTTAATTAAATTTATGTATGTAATATATGGTATATGATGCTGGTGGTAGGTTTTTTATAATAGATTTTATCGCAAGATAATTTTATGTGTATTTCAGTTTCAGTTTTCTGGTGTTTCTTCCTATGTCTTTTGTGTTAGTTTGTTCTTAAGATAGGACTGATTGGTTCTTTGTTAGTGTGTGTGATCTTTGTGGCGTAGTCGTTCTGTATATTGTTTGGTTTGGTTTTGTTTGTGTGTTGTTGTTTTTTGGAGTTTGCGACATTAAAATTAAAAAGGAAAACTTATGAAATGCTTTACCTAAAATTAAGATTCGATTCTGAAAACCCCGTTAAAGTACGGTACGCGACATATTAAGCATTACTTTAGCTTCTAATATCTTTTTGCCTTCAAAATTTAACCCAAATATTCGTATCATTCTCTTTTTTATTTAAAACCGAAAAATATCTCCCGTTTTTTTCAACAATGCAAATCACTCATCAAAATTCTTTTGCATAGAGGTTGTGTTTTTGTGAGTGCTCGCGGAGATAATAAAAAAAACGTGGAAATCGGTCGCGATGTGCTTTGAAAGGTTTGAGCTGAGTATTCTTGAGGGAACGCAGTGTAACATGGAGTAAATTTTTTTTGTTTTTTTGTATTTGGTGGGGATGATCCTTTCATGTTTACATCATTAAAAGTTAAGAAAAAAGTAAATAATGAAAGTTTCTATCCTACGATCATTTTTTAATTTTTTATTCTGTTTATTAGTAATGAGATAAAAAAGTTTTTAATTTAAAGGTCGTTGAACCGAAATTTCAGAATTTTTCGTTCCCCGCTTCTCAAAAATCTGAAAAATTGTTAAGCGGACTATTTCTTTAAAAGAAAATTTTTTTCTAAAACTTTTTAAATAACTTTATTTAATTGAATGTAATTTTTTTTGTGTGTAAATAATATTTTGAATTATATTTTCTGTTGAGTGGATGCGTGTGCCTAGATACCACGTTTTTTATAACATGAAATATCTTTTTATTATTTATGAAACGGCTGGAAGAGCCGACGTTGTTATTTAAATGATAAACAAAAATGTAGAAATGTAGGTGGCTTTGTCGTTGTCATGACGGTCATCAATGAGTTTCCTAAAATTTATTTGTAATTATTTTTTCATTTGCTTATGTTATATCTTTTGAGCTCTATCTTCCTTAAAATTCTGCTTTGTAAATCTATTTGTCTTCAGGTAAGTTTTTTTTTTATTTCTGCGTAATTTATATCAAGTAATTTTTAATTTAGAAGAATGGTAAAGAGAAAGGATGATTGCTTAATATTTGTGATTTTCATGAGCGATGGACGTGTGCTGGAGATGGTTGGGGATAATGAAGAAGAAAAAGTCGACCAGATCGAATAGCAATGTTTCTGTTGAAATATAATTGTATAGATATATTTTTTAGTCGGTGTATGTCGATGATTGTTTTATTATATTCTGGGATAATATTAAAGAAATTCTGGTTTCCTGGAAAATATAAATAAAATATCATCTCTCCAAAAATAAATAGTTTTTTTCAGAAAATGTGAAAATAATTGAAGCTCGGTGAAAGAGAAAATAGAGAAAGATAAACAAAGTTCTGCTTTGTAAAAGTTTTCTTGAATTAGGTTGAACTGCGATTTCGCAAATTTTGGATTTTTTGCTAGCAGTTGGTAGTTTGGAGTTGTCGTGTCCTGTTAGATGTTGAATGATGTGGATGTAGTGAGTTTGAAATGTATTTTTTTCAAAGTTTTCTTATTCTTATGAGAATTTCTTTGTTGGTGTTATTAATGGTGTGTAGGTATTTGGGTTGTTAAGGTTATAAATATGAATATGAGTTAGATCAGAGGGTAGTTGAGCTGATAGTGTTACCTTTTTATTTGTAATGTGTACTAAATGAATGAAAACTTTATAAGAGAGGTCCGGAATTATGTGTTTGGTTGCTATTTAAGTTATTCTTTAACTATAGTAATAATATGCATTGTTTTTTGTAATTTGTAAAGATGAATTTTCGTGTGCTTTAAAAAAAAGTATCGAATGTGTAGTTTTAATATTATTTATTACATCGTTTAATGATTTGGCGTAGGATAGTTTTTAAAGAGATTAATTGTCTTTGATTGTGTTTTGTTTTCAAAAGATTTATTGATGCTTTTGAAGTTATTGTTTTTGCTCACATATTTGTATTCTCCGAAAAGGTGCTGGTCGTTCGTGGGTAGAAAGAAAGAATTTTTAAATTTGTGTGGGGGAGGTCTTGGATGGAATGACCCATACACGCAGGGAAAAGTTGTTATGAGTTATAAATTAATAATTCTCTTTTTGTCTCGTACTCATAATATTGTCAGCAGGTTATTGTCTGTTTCGTAATTGCATTGGGTGTGGTATGTCAGGATTTCGGAATGTAAGCGAATTCTGTGTAGGATTGGATCATGCAACTGGTGGTCTCTGGAAGGGATAGGGTTGTAAATATTTCGCTAAAATCGTATTTGGGTTGTGGTGGACTGTTCTCTGAGAAAGGTGAAGCTCTTAAATGGGTAGAGGTTTGTGAGTTCGTGTCCTAAAAGAACATCTACAGCAGAGGGTGGTGGTGGTGATTAGTAGTCTTGATAAACGGTGTGTAATTTTGGAGGGGAAGGTAGATGTAAATTTTCTATTATGTATCTAATGTTGCATTTGTTGAGGATCTCAATGACAGTGGGTTTCTAACCTGTGGTATTTTTGTTTGTCTTGATAAAGCAAAGAGGTCTCGATGGGTTGCTGAGAATATTTGGTTCTGGTGATTTAGTTCTTTTTTCATGGGAAATTAAGTGTTTTAAATTGTTTTGTCGGTGTCAGGGGAATGGTTAATGGCTGTGAGAGGAGGATGTGGGTTGAGCTGTGTGTGGTTATGTTACTTTTGTGTCGTTGTTGGGTTTTGTATAGGTATATTGGTGTGGTGGAGCGATAATTGTAAGTTGGTGAAGTTTGGGTATTTGGTAAATTTTTGTTGAATTTGTTGGAGGTTTGGTCTTTTGTATTAGGTTCTTGTTGTTTTTGGGTGAAAGGGGGGTTGAAGATCTGTAACTTTAAATATTTTTTAACTTATCATGGATGGTGATCAATAAAGGTATATTTTGAGTGAATTAAGAATTTAGACATTGGAGTAACAGTTTGTTATTAGGAACAAACTGTAGGATTCTATAAGGACATGGCCCTGTCCATTTTTTTTTTGGCAATTGGGTTGGTTATAGGGCTTTAGTGAACGTTCAATTGTATTGTGACTAAAATTCGCCTATTTTTCATTTTGGAGTCGTAATTCATTGTTGATATTGTTAGTTGTTTTAGGATTTTTTTGTGTCTGTTCTGCTTTAAATTGGTCGCCTTGTTGTTAGACTTGGTCTCGTAATTAATTGGCTCCGGCGACGGTGTTCTTGGTGCTTACACGATATGCATTCATTTAATTTACTTTGCTGCTACGGGTGGTTGTGTAGAATTATAATAGGGGAGGAATATAGTTTTGGAGATGGCTCCAAGGGGTGGGGCGTTTTTTGTACAGGTGAGTAAGCAGAGGAATGTGGGAGGTTGGTCTCTGTGTGATGGGGAATGTTAGGTGCTTGATTTATGGCAAGTTGGTGATAGAACTGTATTTGACCCCAGTCATTATTGTATGAGTGTTGACAAACATATAGTGTCTGTGATAACTGCCTTTCTATTATGACTTTGCCTTTCAATGCCGTAGAATGCATTCTGTGTCTCTGGGTCGGTCGCACACACTATGGAAGTTTCTATCTTCGGCTTTTTTATTCGGCATTGGGCACATATTCTTCTTTTAAAAAAGTTGGACTTTTAGGTTACGGGTTGGCCTGATTGGAAATCGAAATTCTTAGCCTTTTTTCGTGGGATTAGAATGCGACCAATTACCTCTCGTCGTAGGTATATCGTAGGTGGCAAATTGTCCGTTGGGTTTTAGTGAGGTTTTGTTTTTATAGGGTGTGGGACATTATTCAAAGTGCGTGAGGGGTAAGGAGTATGTGGCTTTCTCAGCAAAGGGGATTTAGGGTTTTACTATCATTTGGTATTTTTGCCATGTGTGGTAAATGGTTCTATAAATGTCGAAGTGCCTCTGGAAAAAAGGTTATGTAGGGTAAGGGTGTATGCCTTTTATTTTTTGGGGCGTTTTTTGGAGTATTTCCTTTAATGTTTTGGCCTTATTAATCTCATATTTAGTGTGTACAATAATTTCATTTTTGTAAGGTGGTATGTAATGTGGGGAGAAATGTTAACGGTCTCTGTAATTCTAAATAAAATTCGTTTCTCGTGCTCCGCGAGTGTCCGGCGTTCTGTCTAATAGTGAGCATGGTATGTTGTTTCGATGCGATGTGTGGATTTAATGATGTCTGGTACTTGTGTGATAGTAGTAAAACGTCCCAGGAGCTGTGTGCTATTTATAGTTTCAAAAAAAATGTTCGTTGATTTAAAGAGCATGGGCAGTAGTGTCAGTTAGGTGTCTTGCTCGGTAAAGAAGTTTATGTAATTAGATGTATGTAATTTGTGGGTGTTTGTTGCAATGTGTATTCATTATTAGATTGGTTGTTAATCTATGGTCGTGGTAGAGGCACCTGAGATTTGGAATGAATGTTGCGGCCGGGCTTCGGTTCAAATTGGGGATTACGTTCCAGTGATGAGGATTATCGTGTGTGGGTATTTTGTGCAAAAGAATATGAACAAGGAGGAGGAGTTGTGATTCTCTTTTATATGGTGTGAATAATATTATTAATCGTTTGCCTCTGTTTTAATAATCGTGATTCTATTAAGTGGCTACTGAAAAATTCCACTTCTAACGCTCCTGTAAAGTTGTTTATTGACGTATGAGGTGAAATTCACGGTTGGTATTTCCGTGATATATTGTCACGGCTATAGCTCGAATTCCGTGTATTTAAATCTTTGTGCAAACGCTAAAAACTATAAATCAATGGCTTTGTCTTGCCGACTAGTTTCTTATTAATATGTAGGTCGGATTTTGTTTAGTTCCTTCTGAATATATAAAAATGACGGCTTCTCTTTTCCCATTTTCCTCTGTCTAAATTGGTATTAGAAGGCCCGAGGCTCCTAGTAAGGCATTTGGTGTTGTCAATAATGTATAATAAAATTCTTTGGAATTTTTATGAGAATCTTAATTTGGGTTGGAGTAATAATTTATTTCTTTTTAAGATAAGAAGCTCTTTGTTGGGTTCTTTTTGCCGTCCGTCGCAGAAATAATTATGATGTTTGGGCTAATTTCTTGAGTAATTTTTATATGGTTCGGCAAGACGCGAGTATGATCTTGACTAAGTTATTAACATAGTTCAGTGAAACCATAAGCGAATGGAGACTGTTCTGCTAGCGTAGTAGTAGGGTTGAAAAGTAGTTAACAGTCTGGATTTTATGTAATGGGTCAGGTTAGTTTCGCTTTGGGAAATTAAACCGAGAAATGGGAGTGTGTTCGGAGAAACTTTCATCATGTATGTGAATTGAATCTTCAATCTTTATTCTTCTAAAGATTTTTGAGAAGATAAATTCTCTTTTCTAAGTTACCTTTCGAAATGGTCTTTTAATGTTTTCTCAATATATAGCACACTCCAAAGAAGGACGTCTCTGCAGCTTCATTCTTAAGGTGAAAACAACAGCAGGTTGTCCATTGTTCTTGCGAAGCATCTGGGGGTGCGCATTGTGACAACCTATAAGTGATCTTGTAGTTTGCATACTGAGCGCGTCGCGGAGTGCGTGAAGGCCTATTAGCGTTGTGTTCCTTCTGTCCCAATTTTGTCCAAAATGGTAAGTCGTTCCTGGAAGAAAGAATGACGTATTCTGCTGAAAATGTTCTTGGATTTCCCAGCCGTAGATGAGGAATTCGTCGAGTGCTAGTGTTAATAATAGAATAACACAACGGCAGGGCACTTTCTGTGATGAGAATTAAAGTATAGGTATTCTTTGTTTTCGGTGGGGTTGGAGAGGTTTTTTTTTGGGGGGAATACCTCGCACTATAGGGGCTCGAATTGTGTACAATAACTGGGGGGGACGAATTAAACGTTCTTTTTGTTGGGCGACTTGACCCAAACGTTTCTATCTTGGGTCAATGTATTATGGGGCGGTAGTTTTTGGTAGGTACAGGTCCTTGCCTTTGTGCAGTTTTTTAAGTTGGAAAAGTTATTTTAACGTGACAAAATGGGACTTCCATCATTTTCTATGAGGTATTAACTTCTGGTAAGTTCCAAGATTACTCAATTTGTTTCTATACTGATTTGATCTTTGTAATTGTGGTCAATAGCAATCTTCATTTATTTTTGAAATTATTCCTTGGACCTCTATTTTTGAAAGGATTTTCTTAAGTGAGTGGTGTTTAAGTCCTTTGGATAGAGGTTTCCAAATATTTTACGTTGTGAACGTGGTATGGGGGTTTTTTCATATAATACTATTGTGAGGATTAGCTGGTTTGGCGTATTTGGAGTGAAGATGGAAGTACGCTCATATTTATATATGTCGAAATAACTGGCGTCGAGGCCCGAACTATCTATAGCATCACCGGATGAGGCAAAAAGAAAGGTTTGCTGGTCATAGTGTCTCTCTGTATGAAGAAGTACTACAGTATTAGCCAAAAGAATTTTTCTCAGAGGGAAATATGGAAGTTGAGCGGGGGAAGCCTGAACAGAGAAGAGTGTATTTTAGAATAAAAGTATTTCGTGTCTTCAAAGTAATAATTTATGCAAACTCAGTTATCAAATTAAAAGATTGGTTGGTAATTAAATGTCGTCGGAGTAGAGGGATTTAAATTTAAGAATTTTTCTCTGTATGGTTTACCTTCTTTGTAATGGGTTAGAATGTATGCGGGATTTCTTTGTAGGGTATGGGTGTCTTAATGTGGGTCATGGATGTAAGGTTATTTTGTTCATGTTCAATTGTATTTTGTTTTGTTGTAAGTTTATTCTTGTATATGGTAATATTTGTACTAGGTTAGTTAAAAGGTAGCTACAACCTCATAAAGATGGTCTTGACATATTGACTATTACTATAAGTTAACTATATGTGTTTCCCATGTAGATAAGTTAGTCATAGAATTATTGTCCTCATTTGGTTGATATTACTGAAACCTCCTGTAAGCGTGAACGTTTGTCAACTGT
>JABUQX010071220.1:0-15000 GCA_015478945.1 Trachelipus rathkii
ACCGCTTTCAAGGGATATTAAGGAAATAAGTATGTTATGTTGTGCTTGCATATGGCCAGTAATTAGGATTCTGAGGTATCTTCTGCAGAATCAATGTCAGAGCAGACGGAATTGGGGTGAGAGAGTGGCAACACATTAGATTCAATTTCAAGGCTCACCCAGGGGGACGATCGAAAGGCTCCAGTGGAGACACGGATCGCCTCGTTTCGGATGTGATCTAACAGGTGTAGAGGTGTTGGGGAGGGCTGACCATATACTACACAGCTATAGTCCAGCTTCAATCGGATTAGGGCTATATATAGCTGCAAATGGGACTTATGGTCAGCACCCCAAGATTTTGAGGCGAGATGACGTAACAGGTCAAGCACGCGATTACAAGTCGCTTTCAGGAGTTTAATATGCGGTGCGTATATTAAGTGATCATCTAGAATGAATCCTAGAAATTTGACTTGTGAAATTACAGGAATGGGCGAACCATATAATTCTAGGTTCGCTGGAAGAAGGTGACAGGTTCTTCGATTTCTCTTTTTCTTAAAAAGCACTGCAAAGGTTTTGGTGGAAGAAAAATAGAGATGCCCATTGTAAAAATATTGTTCTCAATAGCTAGTTGAAGTTGCCGTTAGAGAAAAGGCAGCTTGGTACCGGCTATATATAGTGCAAGGTCATCAACATAGAAAGAAAAATTGATCGTCGCTGGAATAGAAGTAACAATGTTATTAAATCAGAGAGCAAATAGTAATACATTTAGAACACTACCCTGCGTAACGCCTTCATCCAGAGTAAAGTGGGGTGACAGAAAAGAAGAGTGCCGAACATAGACGGATCTATTTGACAGAAGGCATTTAATGTAAGAGGAGTTGTCCAAAAATGTCATCGAGCGAATGGTGTTTGGAAGAACCCAGTTCTCCACGTTGTGTCAAAAGTTTTAGGTCAAAGAAGACACCAAAAACCATCCCACCAGTTGATAAAGCTTCCCGGATATCATGGTCTAGTTTTAACAAGTGATCCGCGGTTGAACGATTTTTGCGGAAACCAAACTGGAAGTTTGAAAAATCCTGGCGACTCTCCAGAACAGGGAGAAAGTGGCCTGAAACAATTTTCTCCATTAATTTACGGAACGATAGGGTCATCGAAATTGTGGTCTTTGGTTGTCCCACCAGCTTTCTGGTCACCCGGGTTTTGGGGATGGGAGTACAAAAAGCTGTGATCAAATAGTGGAAATGAAGATTCGATCCAGATTCTATTAGCATACAGATACGAGGAAAATGCTGAATACAGGGGATGAAGTGACGGGCATGATGTACGAAATCTACAGACCAAAAAGAGCACCGTCTTTGCTATTCGACAGTGGAGTTTGATACTCTGCAAGTGTTAAAAGACGGTTAAAGGTATGATCTTCTAATTTCGCTGTTGAAAGGTCTGGCAGAGAAGTGTTAGTTCTCAATTTCTGAAAGGCTTCCAGGATAGCGGAAGAACTCGAAGTGGCAATGAAAACTATAATCAAGCCATCTGCAACAAGAGCAGGTGGAGATCGTGTCGATTTATATCGAGGCCCATAACGGAGGGACTGTGGGTGAGGAGTTGTTGGGCGAGGGAGATATTTTTCGCAATGCCAACACCTCTCAAAGAAGGGTTTAGGTTAATAATCGACATGCTTAGTTCAAGAAAAATTGTTTATGTGTTTGGCAATTAATTCGCGGAGATCTTGCCTAAGCTACTTTAAAAATAATAATCATGTTTAAGGGCGGTACGGGTCCTTTTGTATTACCTGTAGGTTTCTTCTTCTCTCCGGTTGACATTGCCCCCTCCCAGGACCTATCAAAGGTTGAAAAAATTACCTACCTGAGAAGGGTTGAGGAATGCAAGATTTCCGCTGCCCTAGATAACAACTTGCTATAAGGAAGAAGTGAATGCATCATCAACAGTCGGAACTGGTTGCTGAAGGAGAAAGTGGGATACACACACACACACACACACACACACATATATATATATATATATATATATATATATGCATATATATATATATATATATATTCTATATATATATATATATATATATATATATATATATATACATATATATATATATATATATATATATATATATACTACTACTACTTTATATACTGCTATATATATATATATATATATATATATACTATATATACTTTCTCATATATATATATATATATATGTATATATATATATATATATATATATATATACGCTGCTAACTATATATATATATATATATATATATATATATATATATATATATATATAACCATATATATATATATATATATATATATATATATATATATATATAGATATTCTAAAACAATCTCCGATCGGTCAAGGCAGGATTTCGCCCCTTGTATCGTCTATAGGCATTGTATCTGTTGTAACCGTTAAATTAACTGGTAGTAACTTGAAAGTGGATCATTCCAAGTTCCAACACAATCCCACCAAACACAACAAGACATCATAAAGGTCTCTTTTGAGATGTCCTTCAACCTCTTTACAGCGACATCGCATTGTCTGCCTCACTTCAAATTTTAGAATTTATCCATTTTTCTTCTCCAGTCAATAATTAAATAATATATTCTAAAACGACAATACATGTTATTTAATTGATATTTTTTACCTACTACAGCATATATATATATATGTATATATATATATATATATATTTTTTATATATATATAAAATATATATATATATATATATATATATATATATATATATATATATATATATATATATATATATATATATATATATATATATAGTATATATATATATATATATATAACTATATATATATTATATATATCATATATATATATATACCTCTTACTATATACTCTCTATACAAATATATATATATATATATACTTAACCAGCATATATATCTATATATATATATAATAATAATATATAATAACATATATAACTCCATATATATATATATAATAACAACATATATATATATATATATATATATATATATACAGTATATATATATATATATCTTTACTCAAATGGTACAGACCCAATAGCATATATATATATATTATATCTATATATATATATATATATATATATATATATATATATATATATATAAAATCTCCTCTGATGGGTGTGTCTTGTCTAGGTGTTTGTGTGGGTGTGCGTGTGTAAAAGTGTGTTTAGGTTTGTGTATGTTTATGCACCAGTACGATATAAAACAATTATGCAAAGTGTTTAATCGATTTTTCTTCTTCACTTCCGTCAATATTTGGGTCAATATTTGGCAACATATTTTATTTCTTTTTGGTTATGACATGCCAAATTTTTTTCGGTGCTCTCTCGCTCCTATCGCATCAGTAATTAATTTTCTTTAAATTTTCGTATACGCTGTTTGCTCGAGTATTTCTTTCCTAGAGAATAATATTCGCTCTTATATGATATTAATAGGTGCATACAAGTAGTACTTGTTCAATTTTAAATATTAATGTGCATTTTCCTGTATAAAACAAGAAAGCTTGATTTCACTACTTGTTTCTATTTTAAAATAGTTGTTGTTAATTGTTATTATTTTCTTCTAAACAAACACTATATATATATATATATATATATATATATATATATATATATATATATATATATATATATATATATATATATATATATATATATATATATATATATATATATATATATGTAAAATATATTTAACTATATTGAAATTGAAAGTTGTTCTTATATTTTTTTAGAGAGAGAGATATATATATATATATATATATATATATATATATATATATATATATATATATATATATATATATATATATGTAGTTGGTAAGCCACCTGTACCAGCCCATTCCCTCACTTCGCTTGGTTTCTGTGCGTGTACATGATCGCTTCGCTAGCTCGGTAGTTTCCCTATATAAAATTTTATAAAAACAGTTTTACAGAGAATTTTTAAAATCTATTTATAATAAAACATCTATAATAAAAATTTAAATATATTTTATTCGTCATGGAAGAAAACATATTATATTTGTCATGGAAGAAAATACATTCTTATTGTTTTAAATGCGGTTAGAGCTGATATATGGATGGATAATTCAAGTAGAAAATTTATAGTTTATACTATAAATGTGAAGAACTATTAGAAGTTGACTATAGTTCTTTTGATGAAAAATATAAACAAAAATTTAACTAATAATTATAAACCTTATCGTTCACAATTAACTCAGCATAATCAGAGTTTACTATTAAAAATTAAAATATTCATCAAGAATATATTTGGAGAAATATATTTAAAAGTATTATAACAACAATGAAGATATAAAGAAGAATTATGATAAAATATTAGATCTTAATGATAAATTAGAGCAAGCGTATCAGAAGATTAAAGGTTCAAAGAAAAAGAATTCGTTAAATTGTCATAAATTATCAAAGTTAGTACAATTATGTGATAAAAAATGTTATCTTTCCGAGTTCAAGAAATTTTAACCCAAAAATTGGTGAACGAATATCAGAGAGCATGGGAAAATATATGTAAAATTAACAAATGAGAGTTGATTGAGGAAAAAAGGATTTTTTCATTATATTTAATTTTTTTAAATATAATATTGTTCTTTTTAAATATAGAAGTATCTAAATTTTATATTATGATATTCTTCACCAAAATATTGCATTTGAATATTGTTTGCATTAAAAAAATTAATTAGACTATCATTCAAGAGATTCACAAAATTTCTTCGAAGATATACATTGGTAATTTCATCTTCACTTTTCATTAGTAATTTCATCTTCACTTCATCTTTATCTTGAAAAAGTTTATACCCTTGATCCATCTCCGGCTCCGGCTCAGACTCTATTTATTTGACTGTGTAAAAGCTGGAGCCTGGGTTGGAGGTTGCGTAAATAAAAAAAATAGAATTTCTGTGATTATAAACAAAGGTTTTTTAGAGTCACAACCTGGAATTTCAATTTTTTTATTTCAACACCTCTCTAAATAAATTTCTGCATCTAAAAAAACATTTAGAATTTCCAAAAGAATAATCATGCCATGATGTGCAGGAGGAATTTTTCTACTAATTTAGATAATAAAAAAATGTGAAAATTTTGAATTTGCTTTCAAAAAGTTGGGGTTCTTAGGATGGAATCTTCCCTTAAATTAAATATATAACCGAATCAAGACTGACAAAATACTATATTGGCACTCAATATTTTCATTCAATTGGCACTCGACATTTGCCTCGACAATGGAATAAATAATATAATCAACCTGAATTAGAAAAAAACATTTTCAACAATAAACACAAACATTAAATCATGGAACCAACGCAACAAAAATATTCCACAAAATGAAATTATATCCAAGCTTCAAACACAAAACAAATTGATAAAATCCACAGCCCCCCAAAAACAATGCAATAATGTCCCATCATTCAAAAAACAGCCAGAAAACAATAATTTCCACCAATAGACAAATAATTAAACGACTTTAAAGATTGAAAACCAACCAAAAAAGAAGAAATCTCATTCACTCCCTTAGAGGTGTTCAATATTATCATAAAACTTAAAAACTCACAAGCAGTGAGACGACATCAAATTTGCAATATTCATTTCAAACACCTGGGAAACAAACTCATGTTAGTCCCAACTCAAATATTTAATTTAGGGTGGCAAACTAACACTCTCCCACCATTCTGGAAACACGCGCATATAATTCCTATACAAAAAAGACATATAGGCCTATTTCATTACTCTCTGCAATACAGAAACTATTCGAAAGTTGATTTTTAATAGAATATCCCCTTTCATCCCACTATCAGACTCACAACATGGTTTTAGATTAAAAAAAAAAAACACTACTGCCAATCTAACACAACACACCCTCATTGGTTTTAACCAAACTCCTCCACCTTCTCGTACTCTCCTAGTAGCAATATATCTCAACAAGGCATTTGATACAGTCTCCTGTCACATCCTCATAGACAAAATACTAAACCCGGACATATCCATCAAAGGTTTAAAAAAAAAAAAAATTGCTATTCGGTCGTAAAGCTAGAGTCGTATGAATTATATAATGGAATCTCCCAGGAGATATTCTCCATAAAAAAGATCTTTAGCCTTTTTAAGTATTTGCTATCACACCCTACACCCCTTTCTATAAAAATTAATAGCCTTGCAAGCTGTCAAACAATCATTGCTTAAACTCCCTCTATAAATACAGCACGCAGAGAACTACAAAAATATACAAACTACCTGGAACAGTGTCTAACAAAAAACAAAATGACTGTATCACCCCAAAAACCCTCTATTACATTACTCACCCCAGGCAAAAGAGAATCAAACATTTATCCAGCAGATTTCCTATCAGAAAAATAGACTACCTCTCAGTAAATAATCCACCATCCTCTCTGCTTATCATTTGATATACATATGACATTTACCCCAACATCAACAATATTACCTCTAGAGCAGTGGTTCCCAACCTTTTTGAGGCTATTACCCATAAAGCGGGTTAGATATTAGAAAATACCCCCAGAAAAGTATATATATATATATATATATATATATATATATATATATATATATATATATATATTATATATATATTATATATAATAAATATTATAAAAATGATATATATTATATATATATAGTATATATATTTTATAATATATTATTAGTATATATATTATTATATATATATATATATATAATATATATATATATATATATATTATATATATATATTATATATAATAGTATATATATATATTATATATATATATATATATATATATATATATATATATATACGTGTTATTTGAAAATGTTCTCACAAGAGAGAATTCGAGAGTTGCCAATTTGAGATTTGCCAGACGCAGGATGGAAGTTGAAATTTTTAAGTAATTTTGGTTTAATTATATTTTTTTTATTATTTTTTTTTTTTTTAACTTTTCGCAACTAAAATTTCCAAAAATATCTTCCTTAATAGTGTAGCTATCGTAGTTCTTGATCTGTGGGCGTCACTAATCTGAGGCTGCGTAAATACGAAAAAGCGTGGGATTTAAAAAAAAAAAAAAAAAAAAAAAAAAATTGCGCATAAATAAAAAAACGAAAAAGTGTGGGGACTTTTTACAAATATTTTAGACTCGTAAAGTGGTGGGAACTACGTCCGATTTTTATCGTATCCTATCATGCGCATAACAAACAACACATAATAAACTTATTTAGCCAAATGAGTGAAATCCCAGCTTAGATTCTTCGTAGCAGGCGGCCATGAGAGAGTGGAGTACTTTGAAGCGATATTAAAAGGTAAAATATTTCACTACATCACTTCTGCTTTTGGCTTCTCGTCAAACAAACCAAAATATGTTCAGAAGTTAGCGAAACCGGCGAGATCAACCACACACTCACGAATTGGTCAGTGGGCGGCGGGAGAACGACTGCTTGTGCTTAACTCAAACGAACAACGATCGACGATAGAGCCGATAGACACGCCATCCAGTGGCGAGGCGCTGCGCTGCGCTGCGCTGCGCTGCAGGCTTGTATTCGTATTTTAGGTAATAATATTTATTACCTAAAATTTTCTAATTCACTAACTAGTCACTAACCATTAGTGATTAGGTAGTTAGTTAGATTTGATACAGATGATTTTGTTAATAATTTTGTTTTGTGACTGCGCGATGAAAAGCCGATGATCCAATCCACGTACTTATCTTTACCCCTCAGAAAATCCCATTTTACCCCTTTGGGGGTAATTACCCCCAGGTTGGGAATCGCTGCTCTAGAGCCACACATAATTTAAATTTACTGTTACTGAAACATAGCTTTAAGTGTGGCTACACAAGCGTAGCTAATACCTCTGCCCCTCTTAAACTAGATGTATATATATATATATATATATATATTGTTAAATATAGTTATGTATAGTATTGATATATATATATATATATATTATATACTTATATATATATATAATATATATATAATATTATATATAATATAATATATATATATATATAATATATATATATATATAATATATAAACTTTGAGCAAATATCATTGTAATTTTAGTTGTATATCGTAGGTTTTGGTTATATTTCTTAATGGTATATCTACGTAATATATATATTATATTATTATATATATATATATATTATATATATATATATTATTTAATATATATATATATATATATAATTATATTTTTACATCATATGCATAGTATATCTTGCTTATGACAGTATAGCTTTTTTTCATTTGTACATGTTATTGATACTCTCTCTTTTAGTTATAAATTTTATATGCAATGATATCGCAGCGTGTATTATCTCTTTAAGAACAGAAGCAGCTTTCTGGTCGATTTTTCGACATGTGATGATAGTTGAGTCGTACACTCACGTCTCACGCTCTCTATTACAATGTGTGTGTGTGTGCTTAGATTATGAATTTTCCTTCATCGTGGAGAAGAAAAAGATAAAGTTTATCATGAATTTTACTTAGAACAGTTTTTTATTACTGTTATTATTATTTCTTCAATATCTTTATAGAAGATATCGTCAGTTCTTTCATGTGTTGAATGCAGATTTGAAGTGGGAATGGTTTACATTTTTTGCTTTGATATATATATATATATATATATAATATATATATATATATATATATATTGATATATTAATATATATATATATATATATATATATATATATATATTATATTATAGTATATATAATATATATAATATTTAATATATATATATATATAATATATATATATATATATATATAAATATCATATATATAATATAGTAGTATATATTATATATATATATATATAATATGTATATATATATATATTATATATATATATATATATATATATATAGTATATCTATATATATATAATAGTGTAGTATATACTATATAATTATATATTACTATTATATATATATATATTAGTATTAATATATTATATATATATATATATATATTATATAATATATTTATATATAGTGAATATAGGTTATAATATATTATATAATATATATATATACCACTATATCATTTTCTATTTCTATAAAGATAGTTTTCTTATATATAATATAATATATATATATATTATTATATTTATATATATATTAATGAGTGCGGGATTATCGTAATGTGTATTTAGTATATTGTTAACGCAAATGAAAACAAAACTCACGACTAATATATATATATATATAATATTATATATATATATACTATATATATATGCTACGCGATAAAATAATCGATTATATATATATATATATATATATATATATATGTAATGTCTAATGGGTCAATTAAGAATTGCATTTTTATCGATCCGAGGGAAAAAATCAGTAAATAAGGAGATTATTTTTTTAAACTAAGTTTATTAATTTCACAAAGTCGATTTTGTGTACGTTTTTATTATTCAGATTTTGAAATGAGATTTTTTTTTTCCATTTTTCAAATTATTTTAATCTTGTAGTTAAATTATGTTTTTCACTAGGGTTTTATTAGTTATTGAAAATTTGAACTAGCAGTGGCTATAGGGTGCATGCACAGCAGGTTGGTGTGCAATGCATGGCAACCGGTCGCTGAAGCGTTCGCTCAAATGCGCGCTGCGCGCAAACGGTGCTGTGTAAGAACTTACTCGCGCGCAGCGCGAGTAATTTGTTTATATATATATATATATATATATATATTATATATATATATTATATATTATATTATATATACTATATATATATATATATATATATTAGAGATATGCACAGGGTCTCGGTTCCGCTCCTCGCTGGGGGGTTCCGTGCTTCTTTTAAAGATCTCGGCTCGGCCGAGACCGTGTCCTCCGGCTTTCCTCCGGCGGAGACTATATTTTAAAAGGTAAGTTTTTTGAAATAAAATATTATAATTCATTGAAAGTAATAATGAGACATTTAATGAAATAAATTTATTTAGAAGAACTGATTCATACAAAAAATGTAAAAAATTATTTTAATATTATCTTAATAATTAATTTTAAAATTATCTTATAAAATTTCTTAATTTTGATAAATTAAGTCAAACTAATAACTAATATTATAACTAAAATAATGATATAATAATATGACACCCGGAAATATGCACAATTTCTAAATTTATAATATATAGAATTTTTATAAACAACTTAAAAGTGTTTGATATCCAAAAATGACAACAACCCCTAACAAACTACACTTTTGATAAATCTAGCTTTAAAAAATGCAATACAGTCCTGCAGCTTAGTGGGATATAAGCTCATGCATATTGACCAAAAGCTAAAAAAATTAACGATCATATATCTTATTCTTTAAATATTAAAAAGAGCTTTTAAGTTTTTAACAACAGACATTTGAATATATACTATATATATATATATATATATTATATATATATATATTATATACTATAATATATATTATAATATATATTATAATATATAGTATATATATATCTATATTAATATATATATATATATATATATATATATAATATATATAATATTATATATATAATATATAGTGGCATGTTCAGCTGTTATCGATACTGTATAGCGTAACACATAGAGATTTTTTGAGAAAATTAAAATTTCTATTGTTAGCAAAAGTCTAAGGAAGTTAAATGCTTAGCATTTGCTATGTAGGTAACCATTTTTTCTAATATTTAACACTCGAAATGATCTTAATTATGATGAGAAAGAAGCTGAATCAGCCTAGTGTGGAGAAAGACGATTCCTTTACTTCAATAAATAATTTCTGTTGTCTATGAACATTTCTTGCTAATACACTTGAAGGTGGGCAGTGAGATATTACACAACCTTGTCTCAAACCTACTCCTACTTTAAATAGCTTTCCTTCTTTCCTCATACTCTAGTCAACATCGATCTTCGTTCCATAAGTGGTGCGCAAAATATTTCTCCACAGTAGTTTGAATAGTATTTTTCTAATTCAATGTTGTTTTCTCTCACTGCTGTTTTTGCATTTTAACTTTTTCTCCTTGGATCAGTTTCCACTTGGTTGATTGTATCTGAATATTCTTCTTTTTCTTCTAACGATTTTTTTGTAGCATGTCAAGCACTTTCAGAAAATTGAATGTGTTTTCCTTATCAAAAATCTGCCGTTTCATTTTCAGATTCTCATGTGAATCTGTATAAGACTGATCATTTTGATCATCATTTTGTTCATGAGAATCTGAACTATATGTAATATTTTCTTTAAGCTTTATAAAAGTTTCTATACTTCTTCTTGAGATGTGTGTGATTGGTATATGACTGAGAGTTTAATATAAAGGGAGCTAATTTTATTGTGGATTAACTGTGGCAGTACATAAAAGTTTCTTCTCTTTAATGGTACAAACGTTGAGTAAGATTTTAAAGTTCATAGTGTACACAGATTCTTATACAGGACATAAGAGAAAATAGTATGTATATATTGAGCGAAGCAGGTACTTGAAAGATTATCTCATCATCATACTCGCATCTTTTAGTTAATTCTTCACATGGTTGAGCAATCTAATTATATTCTCATTAGCTTCCAATGATTTGCATTTAAGATTTTCTAGATTTGTTTTTACGAATTTGAGGAATATATTATATTGCAATTTTTTTGTCTATGATTCCTTTGCAGCATATAATATGATGAATTCATCTTGTTTCCTAGTCACTGTTTAGGCTGTGTATTGGCAAATTAGATTTTTGAATTTGCGTTAATTTAGTTGTAGAATGGTGATCTATAAATGACCTACAATTTTCTACCTAGTAATTGATATCATTATTGATTTTTTGAGAAATTAGATGTGTATTACAGCTGTAGGAATGAATAAAACATGTCTCTTTATAACACCTGTCGCTCTCATACCTTTTGTAATGTTTGATGCGTTATCTTAGGACAGCGCTTCTCAACCTGGGGTACACGTCCCCTGATGGTACTCTGCATACCGGTTGGGGGTACATGAAAATAATGTTGATAATGGCGGAAAGCACCAACTGGCGTGAAGGGACAGGTAGGAGGAGTTATGAGCAAAGAGGGTACTAATCCATGAAAAGCCTAATCAAGGGGTACGTGGGAGTAAAAAGGTTTGGAAGCGTTGTCTTAGGACAACATAAATTATTTTAATTTTTAAAATCCCAGCTCTTAGTATTTCCTCAGCTTTTTAGACATAAATATTTTCTGCTGAATGGAGAACACTACAACTACTGAATTTGTAATGTTCCACCTCTTGCTTTGGAAAATTTTATCAATCCAATGCCCTGACCATACTTATAAAGATTTCATTGTTATATGAGCAAGTCCAAATATCTGATGTTAATGATATTGCCTGAATTTCTTGCAGCTGAAGTGTTATTTGTTCTTTACCCTTTTATATATTGCTTGGATAATCTCTTCTGAAAAGTACCTCCTTGAAAAGGAATATTATATTGTGGACATACGTGATTTATTAATCTCTTAAATCAATGTCTTTTACAAAAGAAAATGGCAGATTGTCCACAGCAATCAATTCCCCAATTTTGAAATGAATTTCGGTGCAAATTTCTTTCATAATTTCCAAATTTCCTTTTTAAAGTTATTTAAAACAGTGTAGGCTGAAGAAATCTTTTTTTAATAGAGGTAGAAGTTGATGATATGGATGGACATGGATAATCATCTGCTGTGTTTGTGATATCATGTTTTCTTTTTTCGGCACTTTTCTCTTGAAGATTTCAGATTTTTCTTTTATCTAAATATATGGTTTTATGTTTCTTTTCAAAGATGATCGTAAAAGGTTTGTGCTATATATTATTTAAAACCTTTCTTTGGTTTCCTCTTCATAGTAGTATTCCATAGCGCAACAAGTGTTCACACCTCACGGGTTTGCCTCTTCAAGGAGTGTAACTTCTCTGGTAGTTACTACCTTAGGACCAGAGAGGAGGTGCATGAATAATTGCATTGTTTTGAGTCATCCTGTATATAATATATATAATATATATATATATATATATATATATTATATATATTATATTATATATATATATATATTATAATATATATATATTTATATTATATTATATATATTATGATATATATTATATATATATATAATATATATAGGTAAGTTAATTAAAATTTTCATTCTCCGGCAGGAGACTCCGGCCTCCGGCCGGAATTAAATTCATTCTCCGGCATCCGGCTCTCCGGCCTCCGGAACCGGATCTCCGGTGCATCACTAATATATATATATATTATATATAATTATTATATATAAATATAATTTATATATATATATATATATATATATTATATATTATATATATATATTATAAATCTATATATATATATATATATTAATATATATATATATATAATATATAATATATATATATATATATAAATATTATATATAATAATAATATATATATATATATATATATATATATATATATATATAATATAACAGTAATAATAATATGTATATATATGTAACTATTAACAAATAGATTAAACTTTTCACCTCGACATAAAATATTTCAATTCTTTTGGCTTGTCAATAATGTCGTGAAGAATGTAGCCAAAGTCAAATTGTTTTTGACACTTTACGTTATTTTCGAGCAAAATGTCCCCAACAGCGCGAGTAGCGACAAAAGTTTGAAATTTTTTCTACATTTGTACGTTTTGAATTTGTTTATTCGCATGATTTCAGTTGCTTGAAATTTGTTTATTATGGAAACAATAGAAAGTGAAATATATATATATTATATATATATAATATAATATATATATAATATATATAATAAATATTATATATATATTATATATATATATATATATATATTATATTATTATATATAATATATTATATATATATATATATTATTATATATATATATATATATATATATATAATTTATATATTATATATATTATATATATATATATAAGTTATAATATATATTATATATATATTAATAATATATATATATAAGGGATACAGCATAAGAGGATTATCTACGTTATGATTAATATTTTATTAAATTATATATTATATATAATAATCATATCTTTTTTACTTAATCAAATCCCATTTGTTAATATCATCTAACCGGTATATATGCCTTATAACGTATACCTATTATTTATAATATATTATTCATTCTGGTGTCGTTGGGCCGCATGAAGACAGTGCTTCAACTAGAAGGAACAGATTCACGCAGAAGCTAAAAACTCTTACAAGAAAGAATCTAAAGAGACTTATATTAATATAACGATAATGATCGTAGAGAATGAGAGGGTTGTTGAGTTTAGAAATGATGAACTTCCAAGACAGAAGAGCCTTTGAAAAATAATCGAATTAAAATATTTTCGCAACATTGATTTGAAAAATTTGAAAAATTAATATAATTAATATTAATCAACATCAAATTTTAATAACTGTGAAGTAACAAATGTTTATTGTTACGTGTTCTTTAGAAAAAGTATAATTATGACCAATGACAAAATAGATCTCTTTTGCTTGAATGTTGATAATAATTATATCATAGAAGTTTGTACAACCTTGACACCAGAATCAGCTAGTCTCGCAAATGGACTCTCGATTAAACAGGCTCGGGGCTCGGAACATCCTACATTTTTTTTGTCTTCACTGCACAACGGTGGATTATTATCGTTTCAAAATACTTGCAGCTGACGCCACCCCACAACATATGCGTTCTATACTATCTGATAATAATAATAATAATAATTGGTGCTAGGTGATAGTGTTAATAGTGTTAGTTATTAATTAGTGTTATTAATGTTATTGATAATAGTGCTAGTGTTGAAAATATTGTAAATTATTATTAATATTAATATTATTGTGTTAATATTATTGATAATAGTGCTAGTGTTGGTGCTGAAAATATTTAAATTATTGTATTTAATATTACTGATGTTAAATATTTATTGATAATTCCGTGCTGAGTGAATATGAAATATGT